>PVKS010010690.1:0-59243 GCA_004027875.1 Aplodontia rufa
CCTCCATCCCACCCTTCCCTCCTCCATCACACCAACCCATCCACATCCCTTCCCTCCTACATCCCACCCACCCATCCACACCCCTTCCCTCCTCCATCCCACCAACCCATCCACACTCTTTTGCTCCAGTCTCACATACTTCTGTGCTTCTGCTCACTCACGCATCCCCACTGATGGTCCCCAAGCTGTGGCTTCCCCTACATGCTGCTTCACCTTCTCTCCTTTAAAACTCGGCGGGTCATTTACTTCTCCAAGACACGCTTCCTAACCCCCTTGTGATTTGGATGCTGATTCTTCCTTGTTCCTCAGCGAAATTCAGGCTCAGAACTCACTCCTGCAATGCCTTGAGCAGGACTCACCGCTATGTAGTACAAGCGTAGACTCCTCTCAAATTTCTGGAGGGCTGATGTCATATTTATCAGACTTCATAGACCCGGTGCCTTAGGAGGGAATGGTGTGTGGCTTGAAATAGAGTAAACGCATGGCTGAATTAATAATGAATGGATGGATGGATGGAGTTTGTGTACACATGTGACCTCACATGTTTCTTTATAAATTTAATCTAAAAGTTAACACTAAGTTACACATCAAGTATGATAAGTGAAAATTCTTAAGCAAGGAGATTTCAGGCATCCTTTAAGTGACTATGTAGCCTTTGATTCAATTTGGACATTTAGATGTTCAAAACAGATTTGCTAACTATTTTCCATTTGGCTTGTTTTGGTTACCTCATTTGATAGCTATTTGATGACTATCTTAATTTAAGGGCTACGTTTCTGCCAGCAGTTAATCCAGAGTCTTATGCAGTGAAGCCAAAGTTCAAATACTATATTTATGCTTCTATGTTCAATGGAGCACAGCTTGAGGAAATTCCAGTTTATATTCCACCCACGAAAATGATGTGAACTCCAAGTGGAGAAGAAAGACAGTCTATGTGCCACTTGGTTTTTAGTTGAAAAGAAGAAACAGAATTTCTGGATCAAGTGGACAAACTAAATGTAAATAAATCCTAAATCTAGATGGAATTCTTCCAATAATTCTGAAGGAACTCAAGACTCATGGCATTGTGAAACTATGACCATTCTCCAAGTATCATCCTGCACCGTGGCCACCCTGGCAGAAGATTGTCCACACATCTCCCATCGAGAGAGTTTCCAACAGCAGGCTGGAGTTGCCTCATTTCCAAATTGAGCAAGAATTGGAGTCCTTGATGGTTGAGGGAGACTGAGAGAAAGGTGCTGTTCCTGCCAGGAAGCCCTTGGTAGCGAGTTGACTTAGAACTTTTTGCAGAGTAAATTCGAGGACAGAAAAAGGACAGCCCAGGGATATTGCCATCTGATGGCTACTCCCCAAGGCATCTTCATCGCTCTGAATTCTAAAGACAAATGAAATAAGTGGTTCTTTGGGAGAAGCTTAGGAGAGTGGAAAATTATACAAGCCACGTTTGAGGGGGTGTATTTCTGTTCTTGGGTCCAGTGGTACACAAAGATCTCCTCCTGGGCTTCCTCTCCCAACCTGTCCTTCCTTCCCGCAGCCTAGGTGACTAGCAACAGTATTTTATCTATCAACATAGAAAGAAGTCCTCACCTCATACCCAGGAGAACTGATTCACCAAAACATAAGTCTAGCATCTCTTTTCCCTGATGGAACATTTTAATAGTTCATGGTAGACAGAATGAAGTGTGGATGTCAGCACAGCACCGGGAATTCCAACATTTGCGCTCTCTTTCACTCCTGTCTCCTGCTAGAATTCCCCTACATTGAAGTAGTTGACTTTTTAAAATAAAACTTGCCATGATATTTTCCCTCCAAGGTTTCATATGTGTGGCTTCCTCTGCCCAATGCATCTTTGTCCCTTTCTTCTGCTAATAAATTTCCGGTCATTGGGCTGGAGCAGTGGCTCAGTGGTTTCGGTGCTTACCTGGCAAGCACGAGGACCTGGGTTCAAACCCCAGCACCAGGTACACAACTAAGTGTTGGAGCAACTAAGGCCATGTGAAAAACTAAATAAAGTTGTTTCTCTCTTTCTCTGTCTCTCACTGTCCCTCTCTCTTTAAAAAAAAAAATTCTGGTCATCTTTAAAACCTGATACAGAAGTTGACACTTTCATCAAGCCTTCTCCTCCTCAGTTTCCCCTTCACTGATGCCTTTACAAAACCCCCCTAATCTAGCTAGACATACAGAATTATAACCTGGACTCTGGACCAAAGCACCAAAATGAAAGTGTTAATTGGGATGTAAGGGGAAGTGACAGAATTGCAGAGGTCTCATGACCTCTGAGTGAATCATGGCATCAGCCTGTCTCATCCTGATTCGTTCTCAGGATTTACGGGAGCTTTCCTCTAGTCCTACAGTCCTTACGATCCCAGTAGGAGATGATTCGGAGGCAGAGGTGGGCATCAAATCCCTGAGCTTGGGGTCGAGTCCAAAGTAGAAAGATTGAAATAAGGAACAAGATCAAGATGCCAGCACTCATTTTACATAACAAATATATCCTCAAATTCAAAAGCAAACTACAACTCAGCCACAAGCAAACTAACGAGTTCCTGTGTGGCTCTTCTCTTTCTAGATCTAGGTGGAGCCAAGAGGTGAAGGAAAGTAGGGAGGAATGGGGAAGCAGGAAAGGAGCGAGTTTCCACGGAAAACTGGTGTATTTATGTGACGTTTCTTCCTTCCCAGCTTCAATTAATCTTCAAAAGCATATGATGTTGTGACGCAGTTGCATTTTCTGCAGGGATAAATCATGACCAAGTGATGATCAGGTATTTACCCTCGTTCCCATGGGCAGCAATAAGGAGAGGGAGCAGCAATCTGAATCCACGCCTGAGTGCAGTACTACTAGTTTGGGTTCTGTAGTGCACAGGTGTTTCTAACCAGGCACGTCCTGACCCCTCTTCTGCCCAGGAGATGCAAGAGAAAGTCTACCAGAGGTGTTGTGGGGCTCAAAGGACAGGTTTCATCATGAGCATTCTCCTCCTGGGTTTCTTCCTGCAGACTCTGTTAGTTAGGGTATCTGATTGGAAGGCAGGGGGAACGGGATTGGCAAGCCAATTGTTCATTCACCTCTCCGCAGATGAAGAATGGGCATGGGAGATTATTCTGGCTAAGGGCACATCAGAGGAAGAAGGAGAAGCCATCCTCTTCTCTGTAGACTTATGGATCATCCCATGCTCTCCTGGAGGTCTGCAGAGGGAAACCACCTTGCCCAGGGTCAGACAGGTCCACAGGGGCAGATCTGCTGGAAGACAGGGTCCCGTCTCCTGGATGGTGCTTTTCCCATAGGCTTCTCAACCCACACACATACAGTGATGTTCCTTGCTAGCTAAATTAGTATTCCTGGCAGCTTTACATTTGCAAACTAGTGAAAAACTGACTCTTCTGGCTACCAGGACACTTTGGGTAGCATTAAGTCATTGGGGGGTGAATGGAACAAAGCCATACTGGGCCATCCTGCTCTCCTAACCTCTCCGTAAACCTGCACGCTATTTGCTCTGCTGAGTGTCCACCTCATGGGGCTGCTCCTCAGAGTAATCAGCAGGGGTGGAGAACGGGTATAAAACTCCAAATACAATTTTCCCCAAAAATGTCCATACATTTTCCATGTGTGTATATGTGTGTCCATGTGTGTGCATGTGTGTTCATGTGTGTGCATGCATGCATGTATGCACATGTGCATGCACACATGTGTGTGCGAGTGCATGTGTATTTATGTGTGTGCATGTGTGCATGTGTACCTGTGTGCGTGTGTGCGCGTGTGTGTGTGCGTGTGTATCTGTATGCGTGTGTGCGCATGTGTGCGTGTGTACCTGTGTGTGTGTGTGCGTGTGCGCGTGTGTGCGCATGTGCGCATGCGTGTGTGCGCGTGTGTGCGTGTGTGCATGTGTGCATGTGTACCTATGTGCGTGTGTGCACATGTGTGCGTGTGTGCAGTCTAACTTTGCTTGTGTCTCCCATTTTCACTGAGAAGACGCTTTGCCCCTCTCGCTCACCGCTCTTCCTTACACCCTGCTTCCTCTCTCTCCATCCTTCTTCCCTCCTGTGCACCCACTCTGCCGTGGAAATGATGCCCTCAGGTTTCCCCTCTTGAGACATGTCGCCATTATTTGAAAGCAGAGAGCCGTCTGCCTGTTTCAGGGAGCGTGCATCAGGAGTTTTGGTGGCTACGGACTTAGGGAAAGTGCTGAGGAAAGACCTTTCCTCGCAGCCGTGTGGCAGTGAGGCGAGTCACCCAGGAAGCAGTGCTTTCCCTGCCGCTGGGCTTTCCAGCAGTTTCCAAGCTCGCCAACATGCGGCCAGCCAACAAACACCCTACTTCCCCATGAGGCGAGGACTACTCCACAGCCCTGCTCATTTTCACAAGGCATGCCACCTTTGTGAAATGCCGTCCCCACATTTTTGTGGTGCTGGGGACTGAACCCAGGGATGTTCTACACTGAGCTACATCCCAGCCCTTTTTATTTTTAATTTTGAGACAAGGTATCACTAGGTGGCCAAGACTGGCCTCAAACTTGCCAACCTCTAGCCTCAGCCTCCGACTGCTGGGACCACAGGCGTGTACCATCATGCCTCGATTGCCCCCAATTTTATTTTCAGAGAAATAATAGCTTTTCACATTTACCCAAAGCACTTAAAAATAAACTACATATTCTCTTTTTCCCCAACTATGTATTTATTTGACAGTATCTATTGAGTGTCTGCTACATATCAGGCTCTGGGCTCAGCCCTGGAAATAAATGGTGAGCAGGACACCAGCGGGGAGCTTGCTCCAAACTCCAGAAGTGCCTGCAGACAGGGTCAGGGAGCGGGACCTGTGGCCCCAACAATGGTAACGCTCTGTTTCTTGAAAAACAGTTCGAAAGCAATGTGAAAATGTTGACATTTAAAAAAGCTTGCTGTGGATTATTACATGGGTACTTTATTAGTCTTGGTCCTTTCTATTTTCCATTTTTCAAGTTAAAAAAAGTACTTAGTAGGGCGGAGTTCCCGTTCTAATGGGAGGAGCTCAATCCGGAGGCGGAGTGAATATTCACGGGCAGGAGGGGATGGTGTTCTTAGGAGTATAAAGCAAAGGGTTCCAAAGCTGGAGGGGGACTGGTGTTGGCAGGATGGGTGCCTTCTCCTCCTGCAGAAGGGAAGGAAGCAAGCTCCTGCTGGCCCCTGTGACTGCAGTCTCACGGTCAGACACAGAACGTTCTTGTCGACTGACTCTTAGGGCAAATTCACGCCAAGTGGGAGAGCAGGGGTCATCGTGGAGGTCGCCGAAGTCCAGCTTATTCATTTAGGTGAGACGGCTTTAAACACGCATGTTTACTTGACGCACAGTAACTGTGTGCGTGTCAGGCTACGACGTGCATTTCAAGGCATGAATATAATGGGTAACGATCGGACACACCCATTGGGCACAGTGGAGTCCGCTATTTCCAGACCTCTGTTCGCCCAGGAACCCTAGGTGGTGCAGGACCCCACTCGCTCATGGCCTCTGGAATCTTTTTTCCTTCTTTCTGTGTTGACCCAGAGGGTCTTCCTTCTACCTCTAGACCACGGTGACAGCCTCCTAACTGTCCTTCCCATTTCTAACGCAGTTTCTATTCTCAGGCAAGACCTCCTCCCTAAGAAATAACTAGTAGTAATAAAGGTTCTCCTGGTTAAAATCCATCCATGGCTTTTCTCTCTCCTCCAGGTAAAGACCAGCTTCCTACAACCAAGGACAGGTGCTTCTCACTGTGGGCACTGCATGGCCCTCTCAGCACTCACCGCTCTGTGTCACTCTAGATCACATCCAAGCTTTCACGCAGGGCCTATGTCACACTTACCACTGTTCTCCAGCATCTTGCATAAGTTCTGGCTTATAACAAGCATTCTTAAAATTATTTGTCAAATGAATGCATGAATGTTTTACAGAGAGGAAGCAGGGTGATCAAAGGCCATGTCTGAAGACCTTGCCAGGTAAATGGAGGCTAACTCTGGACCCCAGCCCTCCTCCTCCCCTCCCCTGCCCTCGCTCGCACTTCTCTGCTCTTCCATCCCTATCCAGGCACGTCTGTGTGCTGCTGGGATGATGGTATGCAGACTCGGTCACAGATGTCTGTTTTCAGCCCAGTTTTCTTCAGAGCTGAAAGTCACACCGGTGGTCCAGTCAACGTTTGCTCTTGGAAGGACTAGGGTCAGACTTAACACCATTACCTCATTCAGCCCCTGTGTTCAAAGCCTCATAAGAAAGAGGGTCTGCTTGGCCTGACCTGGACCAGGTGACCACTCTGTTACCAGCGTCCCACAGCACCAACGGGAGCTCAGAGGCCAAACCCAGCTCCACCAGGAGGACCCGCAGGGGACTCCTGAAGAAGTTATAGAAAAGTCGTATAAAAGGATTTATAACAGAATTCTTCCTCTTGGTCAACTGAGAGCACCGTCCCCTCTTTGGTTGGAAAGTGTCCTGACTTTGGATATAAATGTCTGACCTTCTGATTTGGATTCCTTCACCGAAGCTGGGCTGGCTCCCAGCTCAGCCCCTCTGAGGCAGGTCCTGACTCCGGAACTCGGTGGGATAATAAATACAAGATCGTAGCTTGACGGTAGGGAATACACATCTGGTGCGCATTGCTGTTTTGGCTAATTGGGACTTACTGTTTCCTGAATTCCTATAATGTCATTTGATGCAGTCTTTGAGCACGTGGCACTGTCAGGGGAAATGGCTCCCTCCTTCCCTCAGGTTGTCCCAGGGTTTCTGAAGCTGATTCATGAGGCAGATCCACTGGCAGGTAGCTCCAATGCAAGCAGGGCTGTAACGACAGCTCTGACAGAGCTCGAGGACAGATGGGACCGGTGAACAAACGGGACCGACACAAGGGAACATCTACACAGCAGTGCTGCCGCGAGAGCCGCGGCTGCGCAGGAGCAGGGCTTTATTTTGGTTTATTTATGGCTCATTTTATTGATATACTGATTGGCTAGCAGGGAAAGATGTTTTGTTTGTTTATTTTTTCTTCCAAGTGTGGAGAGATTAAATTGCTCTAAAGAATTCAATGTCTTGGGAGGAAGGAGGCATGGAGCTGGGCCCTGAGAGAGAGAACACACTGAAAGGGCACCCTGCTCCGTGTTGGGGTGCTCAGGGGTGGGTGAGGGTGAAGTCGCTGCCCAGAGCACTTATGGGTGTGGGAGGCGCAGGGCCTGCTGACTCATCCACCCGGGAACCAGGGAGACGACTGCGGAGACAGGAGCAGCGCCAGGGCTGAGCCTAAGGCATTCCCGGCAGGAGGCTGGACATGCAGAAGCCGATTTCCCTAAATCCAGACGCTGTGTTTTGAGACAGAGCAGGTGGGTATCACAGGCACAGGTGGCAAACTCTCTGCGGGGTTTACTGCCGTGTGGAGGCAGAGCCCAAGTCCAGCAGGTCTTGTGTATGAGAAGTGTGGCTATTTTGTATCAACCTTGTCCCAGCAGCTTAGTTTAATAAAGAGTGGCTGATTAGCTACGTCCAGATTCACAAAGTCTAGGGAAATGACAGAGTGTGACGATCAAATTTGGGAAGCTGTTTTGCAAATAAGCAGGTGTGTATGAGGCTGTGTGTGTGAGTAAAAGAGAGAGAGAGAGAGAGAGAGAGAACTTAGCAGGATGTATTTAAAGAAGGGTTTTGTGGGGCTGGAGCGGTGGTTCAGTGGTTACAGTGCTTGCTGGGCATGTTCAAGGACCTGGGTTTGAACCCCAGCACCATGTGCACAACAAAGTGTCGGAGCAATGAAGGCCACATGAAAAACTAAATGAAATTGATTCCCTCTCTCGCTGTCCCTCTCTCTCTTAAAATAAAGGGTTTTGTTTGGTTTTGTAAGGTGAGAGTGTATTTATTTGTGTTCTGGTGGGAGAGTAACAGAGAGGCTACAGGAGAGCAGGACCACAGGGAACAAAGCTCAAGATCAGCGAAGAGGACTCTGCTAGGCTTGGGGAAGGGGAGGCTCCTCTTCGCGGCTCAGGATGTCCCTGGTGGTAACACTGGCTGTTACTCTGGTCTGTTGGCCATCACAGGTGTCTTGGGTACAGCTTTATGGAGGTTTGCTCGTCATGTAGCAAAGTGCACATACCTAAAATACACAGTTTGCTAAGTTTGACTTCCTCACGCATTCCAAAGCCATCGCTGACCTTGAGAGAAGGACATGTCCATCAGCCATGCGAGAGCTCTGCCCGCTCTATCCTTCTTCCCCCACCCAACCCTACGCTTCAGGGAAGCACGCCACTCTGCCACCATAAATCCATTTTATATACGTGGGCTCACAGCGCAAGTACCATTTCATTGTCTGGCTTCCTTCACTTAGCATCATTGTCTTCAGATTCATTAGTGTTTTGTATTATGAGTACTTCATTCCTTTTGAATTGCTGGATAGTATTCCACTGTATGGATGTGCCACAGTTTGTTTCTCCAGTTGAAAGACATTTGGGCCTTTCCAATTTGGGCTACTGCTAAACAAAACTACAACGGACTTACTCCTAGACTGCTTTTTTGTTGTCGAGACATATTTTCATTTCTCCTAGCCAACTACCTGAGAGTGAAATGACTGGAACATAGGGTGGGCATATATTTAACTTTTTATGGAATTGCCAATTTTTTCCCAAAGTGGTTGTACTGTTTTCTGCTTCCACGAGCCTTGTTCCAGCTCTTCCACATCTTTGCAAAACTGAGACCTGGGAGTGTGTTTACACTGCCACCTCTCTAATGAGTGTGCAGTGGTATTCCCTGCTGGTTTTAATTACTAGTTCCTAACCAATACCATTGAGCATGCTTCATGTCCGGACGTCTTTTGTGGTAAAATTTTATCCAATTATTTTCCTATGCGTTCTAAAAATTGACTTCATAAGTTCTTTGTATGTTCTGAATTCGAGACCATTGTCAGATATTTTATTTGCAAATACTTTCCCTCAGACCACGTGGCTTGTCTCCTCATTCTGAGTAATGTCTTTCACAGAGTAAAAGCTTTTCATTTTTATGAGGCCGAATTATCAATTTTGTTATGAATTGTGCTTTTTAGCATAATCTCTAAGAAATCTTTGTTTAAACAGGGGTTACATTAAATATTATAAGGCTCACTATAAATATTCTATGAGACTTACAGTTATAGTTTTACATTTGGGTATATAATCCACTTGGAGTTAATTTTTGTATATAAGATGTGGGTCTAAAATCTCCTCCTCTCCCTTCCCCTCCTTCTTATCCTGGGGATCCAGCTCTGGGGCTCACACATGCTAAGCAGGCACCATACCACTGAGCTACACCCCCAGTTCATTTTGCTAGTATAAATAACCAATTGCTCCAACAAAATCGATGGAAAAGACTCTTTCTCCATTGAAATTCCTTTGCATTTTTGTCAGAAAATCAATAGGCCACACAGACGTGAGTTTACGTCGTTGCTCTATTTGCTTAGATTTTTCATCAGTTCTTTTTGACTACTGTAGTTTTCCAGTAAGTCAGGTAGCGTACACCTTCCAACTTTATCCATCTTCTACCTTGGCTAATCTAGGTCCTGTGAACTTTCATGTAAATTGCTCCAAAAGAAGCCTGCTAGTGTTTGACTGATGTTCTGTAGAAGCTACATATCATTTTGGGGAGAACTGAAATACCCATAAGTTGCAAAGATGGGTAGAGGGGTCCCAGATGCCCTTCAATCTGTTTGCTCCAATGCTTAAATAATATGGTATAATATCCAAATGCAGGATTTGACGTGGGTGCAATAGGTGTGTGGTTCTTTGTCTCCTAACACGTGGAGTTTGTACACGCACTACCACAACCACAATACAAAACTGCCTTCCCCACCAGCTTCTCTCCCGCTGCTCCTCTGAACCCACACTCGCCTTCCCTTCATCATCCCCAGCCTCCGCAACCACTGTTCTGTTTTCCACCTCAGACATCATCAGGGAAATGCAACTGCAACAACAGTGAGATAACCTACACGCCTGCTAGAGAGGGTAAAGTAAACATCTCCAAGCTCAAATGCTGCCGACCCTGCGCAGCCTCAGGGAACCTTGTTCATCGTGGTGGAAATGCAAGACAGGAAAACCACTTTGGGAGACGCTTTGACATTTTCCTACAAAATTTGCCATATGATCCAGCAATCATTCTCCTTGATATTTGCCCAAAGAAACCGATAACGTGCGTCCTTGCAGACATCCGTGCACGGACATTCACCGCAGCACTACTCAGCAGAGGTGCCCTTCCGTGGGAGTGAGTCTGCGGTGCGTGCGGACAGCAGAGCTGTTCAGCCTAGAGCAGACAGGAGCTCGCAAGCCATCAGAGGACAGGGAGGAAACTGACGTGCTCGGCACAGTGCAGGAAGCCTGAAAGCACATACTGCATGTTTCCAGCGATGGAACATTCTGGAACAGGCACATATGGAACATTCCGGAACAGGCACACACATACGGACCACAGAAGGCATATGGTTGCTTGGGCTTAGGGGAAGGAGGGATGAACAGGTGGAGCTCAGAGGAATTTCAAGCCAGTGAAACACTTTGCTCTCTGAGTCTCTTATTTCACTCAAAATTATAAACTACAGTTTACAATCAAATCCATGTGACTATATATATTCTGCATGTTCCTCATCCACTTGTCTGATTCTGAAACTTGGCGATTGCGAATTGTGTGCTATAATAAACATGAGTGTGCATGTTTCCCTAAAATATGCTGACTTCAATTCCTTTGGATAAATATCAAGGAAGAGCGTAGCTGACAGATCTATTTTTAACTTTCCAAGAAACATTCGTACTGCTTTCAGTAACGGCTGTACTCATTTATATTCCCAGCAACCTTATATAAGAGCTCCTTTACCCCAACATCCTCACAAGAATTTGTTGTTATTTGTATTCCTGATGCCACTGTAACTGGAGTGAGATGGAATCACAGTGCAGTTTTGATTTGCATTTTCCTGATGGCTAAAGATATTGGACATTTTCATATAATTGTTGGCCATCTGTACATCTTCTTTTGAGAAGTTTCTGTTCACTGCATTTTCCCGTTTCTTGATTTGTTTATTTGTCTTTATCATTGAGGGTTTTTTGAGCTCTGGATATCAGTCACCTACTGCAGGAGTAGTTCGCATAGACTTGTTTTCCTCCCATTCAAAACATTGAAAAGATAATGTTTCGGTTTTCTGTTATATCAGACTTACAAATAGGAACATCAGCATAAAGCAAGTCGTATTTTCATTTTATGTAGATAATTACATTTTAATAATCAGAGTGATAATAATACATTAAAATCTTGATATATAAAACCTTTAAGAAGAAACTAAGTCAGATTTACTGCTTTGCAGAAATTTCCGTCCCCAGAGGCTGTGATCATACCAGCTTGTCCCCTTGAACTCTTTCATACCAACTTGTCCCCTTGGATTCTTCTCTGAGAACCTATCAATTTAGGAGGATAAATACACATGGAAACATATTTCCTAAAGTGTCTTCATGGTTGATATTTTAAGCTGATTTCAAGAGAGACCACAGGGGTCATGCTTCAAAGACAGGATTTCCGTTTCATCCCTCCTACCTTCTGTTGACCTTGAGAAAGCCACTTTGCCACTGAAACCTCAGTTCCTTCATGTATAGAATAAATGAAGCAACATTCATTACTTTTAGGCATATAGCTTCTGTTCCCATCTCACTAATCAGCATATTTCAAGCACCAATGCCATGATACTTGTGAAAATACTTTCTCAAACACAGAGGAATACGGAATTTTATTTTTCTCAGAGAAATTAACAATATAGTTTGAAGGAAAAGTGAGAGTTCTTTAATGTACTAATGGGCCCTTGAGGGAGATAAGTTTATAAACATCATACTGTGCTTCAGGAGGGGGTGAAATCTTAGCTGGACTCCAGAATTTTGGATACTCTGGAACGGCCGCTGGTGCAAGAGAACAGGGAGAGGGAATTTTAAAAATGTTCAAATTTAGGGGCTGGAACTGTGGCTCAGCAGTTGGAGCGCTTGCCTGGCATTGCAAGGACTTGGGTTCAAACCCCAGTACCAAACACACAACTAAGTGTTGGAGAAACAAAGACCAGATGAAAAAATAAATAAAAGTGATTTCCTCTTTCTCTCTCTTGCTCTCCTCCGTCACTCTCTCTGAAAAAAAAAAAGTCCAAATTTATAGTCTGCAACAGCTCTATAACAAAAATGAAATAGAGAAAAATTAAAATCAGCACTCCAGCAGATCATATCCAGCTGCCGCTTTCAGATGGTAGCCTATACAAGCTGCTCCACGCACGGGTAGGGCTTTGAATCGCCAATGCTACCTCACCCACTTCTGGTAAGAGTAGAGGAGAGATGTAGGCTAGGAGAAAAGCATTGTCCTTAAAAGGTTTAATTTATTCCTACGCCCCAAAATGTGATTGGAGGGTGGTTACTATGCAACCCACACACAGAAAAAGGGCAACTTTTCTACAATCAGGAGAAAATTAGATTGCTTCCCCAGGCTCACAGTACTACTGCCGTGGGAGCCACTGTGCTCCCAAGTTCGACCCCTAGTGGATGTATTGTGCATCAACCAGCTGTAGCCAAAGAGACTCCCATGCCTGGCTCAGGACCAGTCCCCTGGAATCAGGGATGGAAGCTCATCTTGTTTTTTGTTTACGGAAAGAGCTTTCGGAAGCTACTTGAGAGACTGATTTTTCTGCCATTCTCGCTGAGAAAAAAAATAAACAACTTTTAACTAAAATTCTATTAGCATTCGAGCTGTCAATACTGAATATTTGGAATGTTCTATTGGGGTAGAAGCCAGTGGTTGGAGCTGCAAGGACAGTGTCTTCCAGGTGCGTATCCGAGGGTTATCATCACAAATCTCCTGCCCGCAGGAGCTGGCGTGCCCAGCGCTGTGCTGAAATCTGGTCATCCGCCAAGCCAGCGTAGGCCAATAACGACTCTCCTTCACATTCCCCTGGCTGCAAGACCCCAGCTCGGCCTGGCTGCTCTTTCTCTCACAAAGAGCTTTGTACAGTGGCCCTAATTGCTTGACGCAGGAGCCACGCCAGGCAGCACAGTTCGCTCTTCCAGTCTCTGGACTTGCTACGGGGTGGCTTTCTGCTCAGCTCTTTGGATCCATCCCAAACACTACAATGAACAGAACAAGTGACAGAGCAAGAAGGTGTCCTGACCAGGCTGCGATGTCTTGGAGCACCTGTTCCTGTCACGGAGGGGAAACCTGGGTCACACCCCCATGGCCCGTCTGTCTGTGAGTCTCACATTCACACACCACCTGTTGTGCCCCCTGGCTGTCCCCCCAGAAGCCTTCCTTGAGCTTCGTGAGAGACGTAGAGACTGAAACGCCCGTGCACAGCAAGAGGGACCTGCCCTGAGGAACCCATGAGGGGAAACAAGAGCTCGTGGTCGTGGACACGGGTACAGGCAGTCCTGAGACTGGCAGCGGCCGGCAGAGGCACGGATGCGATGCTTGCCCAGGAGAGAGCGTGCCGGCCATCAGCATCCAGGGGCAGCTTCTGGGGGGGCAGTTTTTCTGCTTTTGTTGGCAGGAAGGGAGGACAGACACTCGTGCGAACTGCGGGGCGCTCTACAAAGGCTTGGTGTATTCCAAACTCTTCCAGAACTGGTAGGACCTTGGCCATTGGCTTCTTCCTTTCCTTTAAATGACAGGACAACACATCCCTGCCTCTGACCTGAAAATGACCGCTTGGGGTAGTTGCTTTCAAGTGGCTGTGACAACTGACGATGGTGGCTCTGTGTTTGGTGGCGCAGGGCAGCAATCTGGAGCAGAAAGCGGTGGCCCCTGAGACAAGAAGCAGCCTACCCACAGTCCCCTACAGCTCTCCACAGCGCGCTCACAGGTCTCCCTCTGGACTGCATGCAGCCAGGGGCAAGGGCCATCTACCTGGAGCAGGATGAGATGGTCAGGATTCTGTGTACACTAGTTCACCCGCAGTTCCTGCTGGGTGTGTTTTTTAAAATACATGATATATTGACTCAGTTGTATAAGTAACATAAATAAAAACGTGTCTTTAGTAGTGGCAACTTAAAACGCTTTTGCGATGGGATGCGTGATTGAGGACGGTGGCAGGTCCATGTGCTCTGGCTGAGGCCAATGCTTGCACTTCCGGCTTCCGGAGGAGGCCTTCTTTGCACCTGCAAGGGTTTCCCACGTTCCAGAGTTCTGGGGTGTCGCCAGCTCTTTGCAAGAGCCCACCTATGTCTGCAGGCCATTTTCATACATAGCAGCTAGGTAGAATTTATTCAAGGTTATAGTGTAGAGAGCAGGAAAATAGTGAAACCAACGCAGAGCTACCCAAAGCACATAAGCACCAACCCCCATGGTCAGGTACTGCTTCCGGTAGACCCAACACTCAAGATGTCTATTTTGAAAATTACGAAGACAGAATAATGTTTCAATGGAATTCAGTTCTGTTCATCCGCACTCCGAATAGTTCTAACACCATGTCCTGTGTCCTGCCAACTGCCCCCAAACCTTCCTGGGTTACCAGTGTACAGAGTCCTCTAGGTAAAATATGCTAATTTTAGTTTCTTTAAAATTGGAAAGGAATGCAAAGGTGCACGGGAGAAAGCCCCATTACGGTAACGGGGCACAGAACTCTGGCGCTTTCCCTCAGAGTGTTTCTTTGGCTGTGGTGTCTTACTGGCCTCACTCAATGAAACAGCAAGTAGGGTTGAGGTCTTGGAGATAGGAGTTGTGGCATTCTCAAGGCCACTATCTAAACATGAATTTAATTCCAGCAGAGGAAACATACTCCTTACAGTTGCTGGGTCATTGTACATTGTCAACCGAGGTCACTCGGTGTCACATATGCCTTTGGGGAATACCCACTTCCCGTGTTCTTTCTGTTTACTGACGTTTCTTCTGGGAATGAAATCAGATGCCAGCTGGCTTTAGAAACAGGACAAGTTCGCACCTGTCGGAAGCGGGCTAATCCCAGCCCTGTCTGCAGAGCTGATCCTCAGGGGACAAAGGACTCCAAGGTGGAGGCTCTGAAAGCTCTCCCGGGACGGTTGCTCGGCATGTTGGACGTCAAGAGATGCATGGAGCCCAGTGTGTCCAGGGACGTCCAGCCTGTCCTGCTGTGCACCCCACACCCATCGTGTGCACGGCCTCCCCTCTCAGTTTTGACAACTGCAGTCTCTAGGACAGGGGACCGAGTCCGTGAAGCCAGGCTCACTCGTCTCCAGCACGCAAAGAGCACATCAAGCAGTCTTGAGAGTGCAGCTGCCAACGTGTACAGGCCTGAGCACCTCCCCCGTGCCTCCCCCAGCAGTCCCCAGGCACACACAGGTGCTCCTCACAGTGCTCCTGCTGGCTCTGTGCAGTCTGCGGAGCAGTCGCAGTGTCCCTGGCACTGCTCGGTAAGGCTGGCTCTGGCTTGCCTTTCCCCTGGGACACAGTGTGTGGGCCCTACATGACCTGCCACGCCACTGTATCTCCTACTCTCTCCTCTCGCTCTCCCCTACCGCCCCTGCTGCAGCATTGCTGGCCTCTTCTCTGCCTCCAGGCAGATTTGCTGCCTTCAAATGCACCCTGTGCTACCTCTGTTTTCCGCCGGCATCTGCTTTGCCAAGATATCTATTTGGCTCACTTCCTATCTCACCTTCTAATAAAACAGCCTCGCCACCTCATTAACACCACACCTGCCACCCCCACTCCTACCCTGAACTTCCACGCTCCCTTGCCCTGATCCCTTGGTTTCTCCTTCTGCACAGCAGAGCATGTTTATGTTTCCGTGCATTGAGTACTGCCTGGCTCTGCCAGCTAGAATGCCCGTGTGGTGTGGGCAGGGCCCACTGTCCCGTGTCCTCCAGTGCATCCCAAGAGCCCAGAGCGGGGTTCATTATCACATGTGCCAGGCAGATGAATACTGACACCTGTAACCCAAGGCTTCAGCTCAGTGCCTGCTGGATGAAAGTTCTGTAGAAACATTCCGTGCATCCATCGTCGCTGGTGAGCCTTCACGACGCTAATCGTGAGAGATGCTTTCCAATGCTCAGCGTCACAGCATTACCCCAGCATGTGCCCTGAGCCACCTCTTCCCCAGGTCAGTTATTTGGGGCAGCCTCTTCCCCAGGTCACTTATTTGGGGGATGCATAAAGGGTTCCTCTAGTTAGGAGAGATTTACTGCGCTGTATCAGAAGCCTCTTGCTGGGGGGCGAGCAGCCCTGGAGAGGCGACTTGTTCAGGCACACCTGCTCCTCAGGTTGCTGTGCATGGAAGGGAAGCGAGAGTCTCTATCCAAAGGGGGCGAGGAGAGGGATTAAGGATGATAAATTTTGATGGGAAGAAAAAGGTGGGAAGATGGAGCCAGAATCCAGGGTAGTGCAGCTGGACTACGGCCGCTCCTTCACATCTTCACCAGTTGCTCAGGTTCCTCCTGTCATCTTGTCATGTTGAGCTCTCAGGTAAGGAAGGGCCACATCTTCTGCAGTGAGCCTGCTGTCCCAGGGCTCTGACCACATGGTGGGAGATGTGCTGATCCAGGGGACACTGTGGGCAGACTGTACCAGGGCGGGGACCGGCTCAGGGGACAGCTGCAAGGAAAAGGTGCTGGGATCACAATTTTGTTTCCAGCTCTTTAGACCTGGTTAGAACCAGGCCCTCACATGATGGTGACTTCTCCATGCTTCTTGAGATGTCCTGTCCTACGTAGAAGCAGAAGAAATTTTCAGTGTCAGAAGGAACTTCCAGAATCCCATAGACTTGAGCCCTTATTCAAGTGGTTTTATATCAAGATAAAAGACTCCTTCTGGGAGCCTGGCTTATTGACAATATTTTTCAGTGCTCAAAAGACCAAGCAGGAGTAAGAACTGCTAATCAAGCCTCACAGTGTGGCTCATACCTGATTTTCATCTTGTTCCATGAAAGTTGAGGATAAATGGTAGACATTTTGCAAGCCTATGTATGGATGCTTTATAACTTAAGACAGGGTTACACCCCAATAAACCATTGCAAGCTGAAAATCTGTCGCTTCATGAATGCAAGTAACAACCTCACCTGCCAGGCAGTCCAGCCCATAGGAGAGTCGGCTGCTTACCTTTTTGACCCATGGCTCCCTGGCTGCTAGGCCTTGTTTCCACTGTCCAGCACCTTGAGAGTATTGTACACAAATCCATAGCCAGGGAGATGGTCAAAACTCAAAACCTGAAGTACCATTTCTGCAAAATGCATCATTTTGTACCATTGCAAAGTCAAAAGATCCCAATGCAGCCATGGTCAGGGACGATCTACAGAGGCAAGGCGGGATGATGAAGTCCACACTACCTTTTCACCAACATCTTTAGCCTTCCTTGGCAGAATCTAACTTATTACAACTTCTGACTGATGATACCCTTTCAAAACTTGGCTACATACTAATCTGCAGCTGTGCATTCACTGTATTTTCAAATACTGGTTTGACCGCAGGCCATAATTTAGAGAAGTGTTCTCTTGGTAACCTTGTGTAAAATGTCACGGAGTCTTGTTTTAACTGTTCTGGTGTTGGACTTTTTTGATTTACTGATGCGTATCTTTCCGTATATGTAGGAGTATCCTGCTTTAGAAAGCACATTTGATTCCAAAAATCCTATGTGCCAAAAAAATAGTCTAACTGAAAGGAGAATCTTTTTCGTATGAACACCCCCTCGAGGTGTTCTAGAAGCAGCTTCCTTCATGCTGCTGATTGGAGTTACACTCCAGTTTTCAGGAGCACGGAATCAAGCCGCGCTCACTGACGTCTCTTCTGGTTCTGCTGGCTTTTTACAAACTCCCTGAAAACCCCACATTCATATTTTTCATTATGCGTTCATTTCCTTTCCCTTCGCAATAACGCCAGTGTGGTGACTGACACAGCTTTCACTTTTCCTGCAACTTAAGACCCGGTGTCATTTTCTGCAGCGTGCTTGTGCTTCTCGCGGGTTTCCTCACGGCCTCGGGACTCACTGTCCCTCTTCTCTGCCAGGAGAAGCGGGCAGGGGATCTTCCCTGTAACCGCATGACCTGGGGACGTGCTAGAGCTTAGAATGCAGCTCTGAGCAGTGGCTCTGATAGAGTGCTGTACAGGTAGGTGAAGGGAAAGGGACAGGTTTCCCCAGGTTCAAAGCCAGCGCCAACCCCATGAGCCTTCACAGCTCTGAAGAGAGAGGCAGCGGAAGGTCTGAGCCCCATCTCTGCCAACGTGGAGCTGGTTTCGGTGGCAGCCACGTTCAGCCTCTCCAGAGTCTGATCCTCACAAAAGCTCTGGGAGGTGACATCATTCGCTCTGCATCCATGAAGACAGAGATGGTCACAGCCACAGGTCACAGAATGGGGACTCGGAGCTGGCTCCTCCAGCCCCAAGCCCACAGTTCCTGGACACTTGCTGCATGGTCACTCATCAGCCACCAGTGCAGGTGGGCTCTCCATGTCTTGGGGGCTCCCTAAGCTAAGCTCCCCACCAGCTTGTCACTAAGTACGTTGCTGCAGGTGATTTCATTAGCCAGCAGTCCAAGAGCCCTAACACAACAGCTCGCTGAGGCCCCTCTGCCTGTCTATACCAATGGCTTCTTGGAAGTTTCCAGCAATGACTGAACTGAGTATACAGGAGAATTGAGGGAAAACATTTTGTATGAATTTCAAATCACTTCAACCAGGAAGAGTCCAGCCATTCTGCTTCCAGAGCCTTCCACGTGTGGCTCGTGCTCGCAGTGTGTGTGACATCTTGCAGGGGTGTGGCAGCATGGATCTCCTCTGCGGTGGCACTGGCTTCCCGAGGGTCCCCAGGATGCCCCTGGGTAGGCGCCTGGCATGGGCTATCTCTGTGGAGGCAGGAACAGGGCCTTCATTCCCTCCCCTGGAGCCTCTAGTGGCTGATCAGTGGTGGCTTCATCACTGCTGAAAGACAGGTCGTGAAGCAGCCTGAAGTCACCCTGTGCTCCCACAGAAGCACCTGTGACTCGGAGACTCAGGGGGTGTGTGGGAGAGAGAGAAGCCGAAAGGAGGCCACCTGCTGGCCCAGGGGCATCACCTTCCCATGTCCCCAAATGCAGCAGTTACAGCCCTTGCCCCAACACCGTGGTGTACACCAGGGTACACTGAGGCGCGACCACAGAGAAGCACACCACGGCTTTGAAAGAGAGGGGAGGACCCATTTGGGCTGACCTGCTTCAGAGTCAGGTCCCAGGAGGGTGAGCCTGCCTGGGACAGTCCAGGTGGCAAACCTGAGAGACTCTGGCCTTTCTGTAGATGAGGGCAAGGCCCGAGGTCCTGTATCCTGGGCTGGCGTGGGGTCCTATATCCTGGGCTGGCGTGGGGTCCTGTATCCTGGGCTGTTGTGGGGTCTTGAACCCTGGGTTGGCATGCAGTCCTTCATCCTCTGCTGGCTGGCCTGTGGTCCTGCATCTTCGGTTGGCATGATAATAGAGACCCAGTACCCTGGGGCGGGGGCATCACTTGCTGCCAGCAGGGAGTGCACAACTGGGTGCCTCAGACACCAGGAATGCATAGCCCTGGAGCCAGGAGGCAGAAGCAGGGCTCAGCAGGTTGGGAGGGAAGACTATTCTGGTCTCTCTCTCTTTGACTTGCAGATGGCCACACATGCCACTATCTTCCTTTTATGTCTTTGTCTTTGCAACCAAATCTCCTTTTTATGAAGACGTGAGTCACACTGGACATTAAGGCCCACCATAGTGACCTCATTTTAACTCAACTGTCTCTAAAGACCCTAGATTCAAATAAGGCCACATTCTGAGATTAGAATTCTGGGGTTAGAATTCCAACCACATCTTGTTTTTGAGGGACCCAGTTGGATCCACTACCTATGATAAGAGCACAGGGCTTCAGAGAGTCAGAGAAAAGGCAGGAGGCTTCATTTTTTATCAACAGAGTTGTTAATAAGTATAGGTTGAGGTATGTTGGGATGCTAATAAATTTCTTTATCCTTTCTTCTGTGAATAGAGATCACTAAGCAGATCTTTCTAGAAAAATCTTCAAGGTTCAAGATGGCCTTGGTAGTGCAGGGCAGGTAATGAGCCCCAAACAGATAGGTCCCCACGAGGTAAGGCTCAGAAGGATGGAAATAACAGAAAGAGAAAATCATATTTCTGTATTACGGAATTGTCTTCTCACGTCCTTTACATGGCTAAATTTGCACCTTAAGGGCCTTGTAAAGAGAAAGCATCACAGAGTGAGGGGTTTGCAAGAGCATGGACCGTGGAGACAAGCGGACCCAGTTTCAGTGGCCCTACCTGCACCCCTGTCCTTACTAGCTGTGTTACTTAACTCTTCAGACCCCCGCTTTCCTCAGCTGCCAAATGGAGATGGATATGGCATTCATGTTTGCAGGGAGGTCTATGAATTTTATAATACACACATTATGCTAATGTGCCTCGTAACAGAAGTGTAATACACAGGTACTGATAGTGTTATCATGGTGGATTATAGGAGGGTCCAAGTTTCAACCGTGGCTATACTTCCGCATCCCTGGGAAGTTTTAAAAATCCAATGTCTAGGCTGCACCTAAAATCTTTTACATAAGAATATCTGGAAGATTCCAACATGCAGCCAAGGTTGGGAGTCACTAATCCAGATTACTTAACCCAATTCAAATTATACTGTGGTCTAATAAAATATCTACTCAAAACATTAAAAATCCCAAAGCATACCATACATGGAGAGAAAGCTTCAGTGTAATTTCAAGCTATTTAAATCTATTTTGAATCAATTTTGGAACTGAAATGAAATGAAAATCACATTTATCACACTGAGGACATATTCACTTTCACTGCCAAACAATTTTTAGATTTTAGAAATTAAGAAGCTTCAGATGGAAATACTTAGCAGATTGATGGAAATTAGCCCATGTTGCTATCCGTATCTGCACCCACAAACTGGGAAGTACTGATGCTTTCTAAGCCCTGAATGCCTTTCATTTCTCTTGTTCTTCAGGTCTACTTGCAGGCCCTCTTCCTCCCTGAACTTCCTGTCCACTTCCAGCAGGGACAAGCTCACCTCTTCTGGAATCATTCATGGTCACTTTACACAGCAGGTCACACAAGAAGACCAGAGTATGAACATGGGCATGTATGCAACCTCAAATCCTGGGTAGCCAGGGTCAGTGTGTGCCAAGCAATGCCCACGTGTGGATGTGTTTCCAAAAATGTGATCAATTTAATGGAGTCAGGACCCTGGGTTTAATGGCATCTCTTCAGAAGGTCAGTATCTTCCACACAGCATATCCCAGCCTTAACCCTACCCAGTACTGCTCAGGTCCCTGGAGAAGACTCCGGCTGACGGCAAGGAGAATATGGGGCTGGCTATGTAGTAAGACCGGAAGAACCTGTAGCAGAAAGTCCAGCCACAGCTGCCTGATCGACGGCCTGATGAGTAGTTGATGTCCCTGCTATATAGATTTCTTTGGGTTGGAGATTGAAGACCTCAGCAAATGTGCAAGTATATTTTTGGGGTGCAGCTAACACCATAAGACATGATCATTCATGTCTTATGACTATGCTTATTAATTGATCAACTGTCAAGAAATCCAAGAATAAATCAAAAGCAGTAATATAAAATGTGGTGAAGTGTGTTGCTATTTGTGTAAGACAAGAGGAACAATGGCATTCATAAATGTCTTGCCACAAGCTTGGGAGACATGCTATGTTGTCCACTGATGTACTGGGCTTAAACAAGAAGTTCCATCAAGCAGCATTGAAAGGGGTAGGATTGGGGTATCAACCGTCCATGTCAGTCGTGGGTAGTCTACAGGCCAGAGAACACACTGGAGTGGAAAACGAGATAACGGAGGGAGTGCCCAACGCCCCACTGCTGGGCTGGCGCCCACTACCTCACCAGGGAGGTGTATGCACTAGGGCTGGCCTAGCAGGGCTTTGGAGTGCTCGTCACTGTGGCTTTCCGCCAGCACCCGCGGGGTGACATCCAAGCCTCTGGATGTGATGCGAATGCCACCTTTTGTGGGTGCCTGTCAACTTCGATGGCTTCGGTCCTCAGTGACTGCACTTCTTTCTTTAGCAGCATTGATCCCTAATCCTTCGGTACCCGCCAACCTTTCCCTCTCTTCTGCTTGTCTAAATTCACTTCATCCTTGAAGACTTACTTTAGACTGCACTTCCTTCAGCAAATCCTTTCTTTTGACTCTCCCAGCTGTCAGGAGTGCCCCTCTCCCTTTAGTCTACGTAGATTCTGCAGAGAGATAATGACTTACTCACCTGTGTGACAGGCAGTTTAGATGATAAACGACTAGATGGATGGAAGGAAGGAAGAAGAAAAGGAAGAAAGAGAGGGAAAAAGGAAGGGAGGGTGGAAGGGAAAACTGTATGGCTGAATTCTGGACCTTTGTGGAGACTCTTGTGCCATCAACTGTGACTTAGATTAAGACATGGAAAGAGGGACAGAGTGGATGACTTGTATTGACATTTTGATTAACCCTAAGTTGCTAGAGTTAAATCTTGATTGGAGTTTCAAAAGCGTTTTTTAAAGAGAGAAGGAGAGAGAGAAAGAGAATCAATTTTATTTATTTTTTCATCTGTCTCTGTTTCTCTGACACCTAGTTGTTGTGTATGTGGAGCTGGGGCTCAAACCTGGGTCCCCCTGCATGCCAGGCAAGCTCTCCAAATACTGAGCCACTCTAGTCCTCCAGCATTGTTAACCATACCTATTTCTACAAGTATTTCCTCTAAGAATTATTTAAGTACTTGATACACTTTGTATTTTTTAATATGAAGCTTATTGATTATATTTTTGGTCTTACTTTATGCTATGGTTTAGATATGAGGTAGCCCCCAAAAGTTCATGTGTGAAAACAAGAATAATCAGGACTGGAATGGTTAGATTAGGAGAGCCCTGACCTAGTCCTCCACTGATAAGGATAACCAGGATAGCTCGGCAAGGTGTGGCTGGAGGAGGGAGGTCACTGGAGGTGTGCTTTTAGGGTTCCTATCTTGTCCCTGCTGAGCAGAGCCCTCTCTTTGCTTCCTCATGACCAGGACCTGAGCTGCTTTCCTCCGCCATGCCTTTCTGCCATGACCTGCTGCCTCACCTAGGGTCCGTAGCCACGGGGTCTGCCATCTACGGGCTGAGACGTCTGACAGCATGAGCCAGAATAAGCTCCTCCCCCTCTGACTGTTCTTATCAGGTCTTTTGGTCCCAGCAACACAAAAGCTGACCAAAACACCTTAAAGTAAAGTCAGTCTCGTGACGCCTATTGATCACACTTTCATGTGTTCAGGATTTTACCCCTGACAAAGTGATTTCACAAGCAATAACGAGGGTGCCTGGGACATGTCAGGCCCTGTGATGGGCCTGGGAAAAACTGTTGAATATGACTAACCTGACACCTGTGCTCACGGAGGTTGACGCATGCTCTGTGTCTGGGATTTTATCCTTGCTAGATGTACAGGAACTTCCCCGTTTAAGGTCGGGACAACGAGAGCCCCGGACAGATGGATGCATTTGACTGCAGTCATGCAAGCTAAGACGCAGTCAAATCAAGGCTCAAGATAGGACTTCTCACTGCAAGTTGAGTGTTTTACAAGACGACTGTGGATCTACAGGTGAGTCTAGCGTCCTGAACAGTTCCTCCTAGAACCACACTTAAGCTGTAGCAAAGGATTCGAAAGTGTGCACAGAGCAGCGGATGGGTAAAAGGAGGTAACGGTGAACAAGCAATGCCAACACCATCAAGGAGGATGGGAAAGGAAGCACCAGCAGCAACCGACTGGGGAGAACTGAGAAAGCCCAGAGCTGAGCATGTGGGAGCAGCTGAGAGAGCAAGCAGCCCAAGCCACAGATCTCAGGAGGGCTCAGGAACCACAGGGTTTTCCAGGAGGTGGAGGTCTGGAAGGCTGAAAGGGAGAGCGACTGTGTTTGCAAAAGCAGCTTAGACTTACAGATTCTCTCCTCTGGAGAAGCAGGCAGCAGCCTTTTATCTACTCTGGAAAACAAAGAGCTCCACTTGAGAGAAGTTAAACTGGAATAACTACGGATTTAGGGGCACAAGACCCATTTGAATTATAAAAGAGTTAAGTAAAAGCTTACAGATTGGAAAACAGCAACCTACTGTCACTTCCCCAACTGAGACCCAGAATGTAGATAGTCAAGCCTCAGTTGAATTAAAGGATAGGCCTCAAATTTAATTATGAGTTGGAAAACAAGTTATCATCATTCAAGCAAGAGAAGAAAAATCAGAGATAAAAAGAAAACAAGGGGAAAGAGAAATGATAGGAGAAAGTGTTTCAAACCATGTATCTGATAAGGGTTAATATTTAAACTATTAAGAAACTCTTAGAAATAATTGCAGAAAAAAAAGGACTAATTGCAAAGACTTGACTAGACATTTCTCCAAAGAGGACATACAGATGACTAAGGATATGAATAGATACTCAGCATCACTAATTATCAGTGAAATGCAAATCAAAACCACAACAAGATGTGACCTCACATCTATCAGGATGACAATTATATATATTTTTTTAAAGATAAGGGACCTGTGCCCAAGACTCCTGCTGGAGCTGACCCACACAGCTGCTGTGCAGATCCAGGCCTCAGGTCTGAGACCCACAGGCATATGCAGGGGCCCTGCGCCCAGGACCCCCCATCTTTACCTGCCTAGCTGCTGCACATGTAGGCACACAGCCATAACCCATACCCTCCAACTCCAGGTATATTGGGCCATACCTGCTGCCAAGCATCCCAGGTCCTGTCACAGCATGCAAGATGCCCATTCTGGCCCATCATGAGACCCCAGAACCCAGCAATGCACCCTGGCTACTGTACGTTTATAATCCAGTAGGCTCTCATGCAACTCTAACAGATTCCAGATTGTCAACCTGGAACCTAGATGCATAAGGAACCGCAAAAGAGGTTTCAGGCAGAAGTAGCTTTCTGGAAGAAGGTGGTTATCATAGGGGTGGTGTCTGACGGGACCCTTTGAAGCACCTCCAGACCTGCCTTCTTTTATCACAGAGCAATCCAATTCAAAGATCCAGAATATTCTAAAAAAAGAGGAATCAAAATAGAAAAGGTTCACCTCAAGCCCACAACTCCCCAAACAAGAAACACACAGACAGGAAATGGAATGAAAACCTATGAATAATTATCAATGATCTGATTACTAACAGGAACCATGAACTAAAAGAAGATTTAATAAAGGGACTAAGTGAGAAAATTCAAGAGATGAAAAACTCTATTATCAAAGAAATAGACATACTGAAAAAGGAAGTAATAGAGCTAAGATCTTCAGTCAATCATATTAGAAAAACAATGGAAGAATTTAATAATAGACTAAACTCTATAGAAAACAGCACCTCAGCTCTAGAAGAACTTCCAACATTGAAGATAGCCTGAGTAAGCTTGAGCACAGATGAAAAAAAATAAAAATTCACAGAACATGAGCAGAATTTTCAAAATGTCTGTGATGAAATCAGAAAAAACCAAACTAAGAGTAATTGGGATATAGGAAGAAATTGAAATATAAACAAATGGTATTAAGAACATTCTCAATGAAATACTGAAAGAAAAATTTTCCAATATCAGGATACAGTCAGAAATGCTTATCCATGAAGTGTACAGGACACCAAATAGGTCAAATCAAATGAGAAGTTCACTGAGACACATCATATTCAAAATGTGCAACAGAGAAATGAAGGAAAGAATTTTAAAAGTGGCAAGAAATGAACACCAAATCACATTCAGAGGTAAACCAATAAGGATCACCTCTGACTTTTCAGCTCAGATTCAAGAAGCAAGAAAATCCTGGAAAGACAACTTTCTATGTATGAATGAACACAACTTGCAGCTGAGAATATGAATACTCAGCAAAACCCAGCTTCAATTTTGAGGGAGAAATAAGCACATTTCACAATAAGATCAAACTTGTAGCATTCATGAATGGAAAATCAGCATTATGAAGAATCCTAAAAGATAAACTCTAAATAGAAGAACAAGCAAACACTTCTCAAAACCCACAGAGGAAATTCAGTAAAAGTACGTGCTATCAAAAGACAAATGCATATCATATTGTTACTTCATACGCATTTATGATTGTATAGCTAGTCAACTCCTCAATAAAATAAATAAATAAAATACTATTATGTAGCGCATAACCTCTAGCCATATTCTAATTGTTCACTTCAAAGCTGTAGGACAAAAGGTATCACTTTTAACTACTTCTTAAATTTATATTTAAAATGTGGGATAAGAGATTAAAAAAGAAAGCAATGCTTGCTTGGCATGTGCAAGGTCCAAATTCAAAGCCCATCACCAAATACACAACTAAGTTTTGGAGAAACAAAGGCAAAAAAAATATAAGGGTTGGCAAGGATATAGAGAAATTAGACTGTGTGTACTATAGGTAGGGTTGTAAAATATTGTAACCACTATGGAAAATGGAATGGAGTTTCCTCAAGAGAAATTCAGGCTTCAACTTAAAGATCAAAATAGAACTACTATGACTCAGCAATCCCATGTCTGGGTCGTTATGCAGAATTGAAATTAGGATCTCCAAGACAACTCTGCTCCCCATGCTTGCCGAGGCATTACTCACATCAGCCAAGATGTGGAAGCAATCTCTGTCCATGAATGGATAAGGAAAATGTGATATGTGGGCATGTTTGTGTGTACATGTGCTATATATAGAAACTCTGGATTGTGTATATATAAGGAATATTATATAATATGGATTGCATAATTGCATATATGCATATTAATAATCCATGCCATATATATGTATATGTACACATATATTAATAATTCTTGCTATGTATACATCAAGAAAGAAGGAAATCCTATCATATGTGACAACCTGGATAAATCTGAGGACATCACACTATGTGAAATAAGCTCTTCATAGCTGGACAAATACTGCATGAATCCACTTGTAATAGGAATCAAAGTAGCCAAACTCATAAAAGCAGAGAGTGCAATGGTGGTTGCCAGGTGCCAGGGAGAGGGGAATTGGAGAGCTGATAGTCCAGGTTATAAAGTTTCAATTACACAACATGAACAAGCTCCAGAGATCTGCTGTATGATAATGTGCCTGCAAGTAACAGTACTGTACGCTTAAGAACTCGTTACGAGGATAGGTCTTGTGTTAAATATTCTTCCCACAACAAAAAGAATGGACAAAAAGATAAAACAGAAAAAAAGAGAAATTACTCAGAAAAAAATAGAGACACTGCTGGTTGGCAGAAAATGACAACTTTGAAAACCTAAAATTAACCGATGTAACTAGCTGACACTTCACAGCCATTAGATGAAAACAGGCCACAGAAAAGGAACACTGAGAGAACAAAAAAATATCCTGGAGAGGCATTGTTTGGGAGAAAAAAATTAAGGAAAATCTCTTAGAAAATGAAAAGATAATGAGATAGAAAATAGGAGACAGAAGGTAGGAAAACCAGAGACTCATCTAAGATTCAATGTCTAATATACTCCGAAACAGAATTAGATCCAGGAATCACCGGATCCAGGATTTTTTTTTTATTGGTTCAACATAGTCTTACATATTGGAGGGAATCATTGTTACATATTCATGCACACATAGGTATTGACGAACTGAGTTAAGCCTGATCCAAGTCCAGGATCTCAATCTCATGTCTGCTCTATACTCCCCCCACTTTATGGATAGAAAGGAGCATAACGTACATTAATTATTGAAACGTCTGGCTTTATGTGCCTGCCTGAGTAGATTCAGGAATTTAAGATGGGGAAGTTGGGGGCCAGGGTGGGAGTGTGAAGGGAGACATGTAAGGAATCTCCCGAGAGGTTAGGCTGAAAGGAGAGGTGCAAATGAAGACACTCATATGGAAGAACAGCTTCAGAGACTTCTGGAACCCTGTGAAGACACCCTCAGTGCTTCTTGAGATAAGAAATGAACAAACAAGACCCCCAAGCCAGGACACATACAAATGACTTGACGTCAGAATGGTTCTCCACTTACTGACCGCAAAGCGAGATCCCCCAAGGTAGTGAGGAAATGCTTTTCAAAAACCCAGGAAAATCTAAACTCCAGCCATACTTGGATAGCCATATAAACTCTCATTCTAACAGCAAAGTCCCGAGATACTTATCCCACAAAGTTTTCCATCAAAGAGGGAAATAAACACAAAAATGAGGGGTAGGAATTTAGAACCCAAGAGGCAAGATCCAAGTGGAAAATGCAAAGAACGGTTTCAGGATCATGAAGAGAAGGCCCAAGGGCAGAGCTCTCGGCAGCCTGGTGGGCAACCAGCGCAGACGCCAGCGACAGTGGAGGGCGCCAGCAGGCGTGTCTGCAAGAAAGGAAAGAGCGTCTAGATTTTGTGACATACTTTACAACTGGAAGCAATTCACATGACTGTCAGGGAGTGTCACTTCACTGGAAGGGAATTAACAATAGGAAACGAAAAACTAAGCAAATAACCATAAAAGCAGTGACTAATTCCACCAAAGTGCAAAAGCTCATGAAGAAATGCGAGCCAATGACACTGTGAGTCCCAGCTGTGGAGTCTACTGACAAAGTCATGACCACGCGAGTCCTGAGCATGGATACAGCCAAAGTGTTTGATATAAATATTGCTATAACTTGGAATCTTGAATGTCTCCCCAAAGCCCCATGTGCTGATGGCTTTGTGCCCAACCTGTGGCACTCCTGGGAGGTGACAGTATAGTTAGGAGGTGGGACCTAGTGGAAGCAAGTTAGGCCCTTGACAAGGAGGTTGGGACGCCAGCCTCCTCCTGGTTCTTATTTGTCTCTGGATGCCATGAGGGGAGCAGCTTTCTCTGCCATGTGCCACCCTCAGGATGAACTGAGTTGTCACAAGCCCTAAAGCAATGGCACCAACTCCCCATGGATCGAAACCTTCTGAAACCATGAGTCAAAATCAACCTTTGTTTCTTTTAAGTTCATTATCTCAGACATTTTTTGTCACGGTAATGGAATGCTGACAAATACAAATATATTTATTTGGTATAAATCTGTAAATGTACAGAAAGGAGTGTCAGAGCTAAGTTCTCCTTTTCTATGATAGGAAATCAAGTGTCTAAACTTGAAAACCAAGAAATAGCAGTTTAATGTTTGTCTAGCAGATGGAGATTAATAATAAAAGAAAGGGCTAAAAGAATTGAACGGTTATACAGTAAGAGTAGAAATCAAAAGTGAGAAGATGCAGGCCTGCCGTTTTTCATTTAAACTGTGGTGCTGTTTGAACTTGTAGACTATGCATGTGTATTATTTCAATAAACATATTAAAAATTCAAAACTGTGAAGCAAATTAAGTACCTAGAAACTGGAGGATAGGAATTTAAAGAAATTTTGATCCTTTTTCCTCTTTTCTATCAATTTGGTGTGACCATGTAGAAGTCTAAACCTAATTATATATTTGAGAAACATTAACTTTCTTCCTTTCATTTTTAAGACAAGTCATAAATCATGACCCTTCCTCCTCTGCGTTGTTGGCGATCTAGCAAATGCTCAGCTTGGAAACCAGAACATCAAAGCTCTGTTCTTGGCAGGCGTTAGGATGTGAATCACCAATGCCGGAGCGGAATGTTCTGCGCTCACCCAGCCTCTCCACCAGCATTTAGCTTTCATTTATGCCCTCCTCGCTACTGACAGGACGAGAACCCTGGGGTTACAGTAACCTGGGAAGGAGTAAGTGGCATTCTTTAATTAGGCCTACCATATCCATTAGCACACCCTCTCAGAGCCTGCCTGAGGCTCTTCTGCCGGGGAAGTGATTTCTTAGTTTCTAGACCTCCTTCAGGTGCTTCATGCTTTCGTAAGTACCTTGGGAGAGCAGGGGAAAGCTTGCCCTGAGTGGCAATGTCCTATCAATCTGATCTCCAGAAAGATTAGGAGGAAGCTACATTGACCCTAGTGCGTATTTATGCATGAAATAAACAGATGTTGTCATAATACGGGAAATTTGAATCCCACAGAGGAAGAGAGGCAGAAATACAAGCACAGAGACTGGAGGAAAAGAAAGGGAAGAGAGAAATGCTTAGCAGGATTAGAGAATGAAAAGAGAGAAGAAAGGAAGACTCAGGATGAGGCTGGGCTGACTGTGGCCAGCACCCAGCCTTCTTTTTGTGAGGACCCCACACCTTTTTTGACCTGATCCAAATATCTTTCTGCAGCCAGCTGGATCTGGCTACTCCAGCACCACCACAGACCCCAATCCCCTCACCTGTGGCCAGGACATTCCTTTTGTAGATTTCCGAGGACCTGGTCCATGACCTAGGGCCAGCCAGTGGGCGTCAACTTTGTGTGTTCTCTGTTGAGTAGCTGCCTACCTTCCTCCTGTTCTCTCTAGGAAAAGAGGGAGACTCCACAGCAGGCCCTGCCCTATTCTTCAGCGATTGCTCCATTTGCCTCCCAGACATCCCTGCTGTGTCTGCAGGTGGGTGGCTCCAGGGGGCAAAGGAATGCAGGTGTGTGGGTGGCTGTGGGGTGCGGAGTGGGTCTCTGTGTGCCTAGGTCTTTGTATGTGTTCTCTAACTTCTGAGTGGCCTCTCAATGTCTGGTGTCCTTGACTGTGAGTTCGTGAGTAGGGAGAGGCTCTTGGAGGCCGCCTGGAGCTCTCTCTCTCTCTCTCTCTCTGCGTGGGCAGAGATTACAGCAACCTTTATTTAGAGGCAGGATCGCCCTTCTGCTTCTCACAAGATCACCTTATACCACCCAAGCTGCTCAACTACGGGCTGCATGTACTCAGGGATGGGGTATTTTTGCCAAGTGGCACTAAGTTGTCACGTAGGTTATGTTGTGTAGCCTATGCGAACCGATCCTGAGTTACTCCCCATGGACGAAGTTCAGTGAGCAGGATCACTCAGGCCACATTCAGCTGAGCCCTGGGATGCGTCATCCATGTGTAGGTTTAGAATGTTCTAGTAAAGTGCTCGAGAAGTGAATGTGGCCATTAGATGAGTTAATGATGCTTGAAAAAGTTTGACATCTCGGTTCTCAATGTGAGAAAGTGGATTTTCTTCCCTCTAGGTTAAAAGTTAGTTCTGGCAGAATCCATAAGGGACAGGAAATGAATCCAGTTACAAGTAAAAAACTAAACAGTCCATCCTGACCAACTGTCCCAGGAAAACTGCAGTGCTGTAGGGAAATCCGGGTGGCGGGAAATTAGATGGCTTGACCCACCTCTTGCAGAGGGAGTTTGCTTACACCATTAAGTTAAAAATAATCTTTAGCTTGCCTTTTCCTTTCCTATCCCCAAGTGTGGCATGATGGTTTTGTGGCCAAAAGACACTTTCCTAGGAGCCTCCATTTAATTGTGATTCTACCTGTCAAATACTTGATGGATATTTAATAAAAAGCGGTAATTCAGAGCTTCAAACCATAATAAAGTGAACGAAGAGGGAAAAGGAACGATTGGAGATCAGGAGGCTGAGGCTGTATATTCTAAGATCTGCTGCCCAGAGTTATCAGAGTTATCCTGAACACCTGCCTCATAGTGTAGGTGTTAAAAATGGGATCTGGGCTGTGTTCCCCATAAATGAAGCATCCAGGCAGGCTGGGGTCCCCTCTTCAGGGCTAAGGCCACTTGGAGAAGGAAGTTAGAGGAGCTGGTTGGTAAGGGGTCCTTCCAGCCTAAGACTCAACGAAAAACATAAAGAGGTGGCCCCAGCGTGCCTGTTAGATAGAGAGGGACAAATGAGCCGCCCGCCCGTTTCCTGAGCTCTGGGAAGCAAACCACAGGAAGATAAAGGTTGCAACAGAGTCTGGAGGATGGAGGAGTTTCTACTCCATCTGGAATTTTCCTGCTGCAGAAGCACAAAGAGTTCTTTCACTTAAAGCAGTAATTACCTCCCTGGCCTGCGCACATCAGGCTGTCAGGCTTGGGGCACTGCTGCTGCTGTGGCTCTGTTGAATGAAATTACTAAAAAGGTCAGCATCATTAATACGTGGTTTGAGAAGAATGAAAATGCCAGACAGAAAATCCATGAGCCTCCAGGGCCTTTAGACTGAAGCTTTGCTCTGATGTGCTTTCTTAGCTGTGACTCTTACAGGCACCAAGGAGGAACACCACCTGTGAGAGCTTCCGAGTCATGTGGTCCCCTCACCCTTTGCTGCGGGGTGGGACACACTCCTCTGAGCCTTCCCCAGATGGAAGCTCCTGGATACCGATGGCCTGGCTTCCTTGTATCTCAGAGAGGGTGTCTAGGTCTATCTAAGGCTCATTTGCAAGTTTAAAACTTACACACAGGTGAGGATAGTACATGAAATGCCTGGCCACGGAAGAAGCTCTGGGGCGTGGGGTAAACAGTTCAAGGAGAGGTCTAATAATCTCATCGCAAACACTATGAATGACCTTAGAGCAGCCACTTTACCTAGAAACTACTAGTTCCTCTGTTTCCTGAAATGGAAATCGCTTTCTCTTTGAAGAAACTTGAGAGAGAATATAATACGTGATTGATTCATAGTTCATGTTCAGGATTTTTTTTTTCATAGAATGAGACTAATTAACTATCAGTCTAGCTAGTACTGAATTAGGAATTAAATTATCTCATAACAATAGACAAGCAATGATTCTTGAAGTGGTCTAAAACTCTCACAGATTATCTAGTTTGGTGCAACTGGCACGATTCAGGACTTTAAATAGTTATATGCATTTATTTGATGGCTTACTTGTTTTTTTAAAATATTTCTAGCTTCGTTTTCCTTATTTTGAAAGGTGAGTTCCCAAGTCCTTCACAGCTGTGACTCTAAAGAAGACAGTGTAAATGAAGCAGAATGTAGTACACTCTATATTTTGACCCCAACCTGTCGTGATAAACAAGACTCTCACAATTTCACTCACTGCTTTGATATTAAGAATAGTCTTTGATAAGACCATGAGTTTGACGTTGACTCCACACCACTAATTCTCCCCTTCCTCATTGCAGGCCTGACACTACATTTTGGGCATAATAAGTGCTCAATAAACATCTGGAGAATGACAGTGGAGGCAGTAACCTTTTCCAATTGTGGACCGTTAAGCAATGAGAATAAATGCTATTATCTCTAAAATAATAAATGCAATTGAATGAGAAAATACAAATTGATCTATAAAAATTCAATTACATAAGAACTTTGGGGATAACATTGCTGTGTGTGTTTCTATTACTGGTGTGAATAAAGTATTATATGTCTTTTAAAACGTCCTTGACTGAGTCAGGCAAACAGCAACCCAGGCTCACAAATGACCCGCTCGCCTTAGCCACACCACTGCCCTATGAATCAGATAGTCAAGACAGCTGAGGATCAGGAAGGTACCAAAACAACCTTGTAAATTCTCAGCCTTGCCTGTGCACAAAGAAAATGCTCTATAAATAACCTCTATAAATAAAATCCAAACTCTGGAAGGCTTAGGCAAAGTCACAGGACTGACCTGCGTGCAGAATGGGGGGACATGGAAGATTTGAGACTGGAGCCAGCAGTCAGGAATTCCCCTTGGTTAGGAGGAGTCCTTAGGTTTGAACATGCTTCACCAAGGCCAGGTTCCCATCCTGGTGGGTGTTCCAGGCACCCACCGTGCCTGACGGCGAACACTAGGTAACCATGTGGGAAGGGATCTTTATCAAGATATAAACCAACAACACACTGTTAGCTCATTGCGAATGTTTACCTAAAGAAAGTGTCCCCTGTCCTTGCAAGGCGAAAATGAGCTTTCCACAGTTTTATAGATGCAAAGTACCAACTCATTCCTGAACAGGAATCAGCCCATGGGAATCTGGATTTGGGACTTGGCAGCAGTCGCACATGGAGTAGGCTCTATTACAGGAGAGCATCCCCAAGCTTAGGGAGCCTGAATCTTTTCTATGGTTACTAAGCTTCCTGGCTCTTTGCTGGAGAGGGAGACACTATCTCCATCGTCTAGGGTGTTTGCAATAAAAATGTGCTGGAAGAGAGTCTGTGACAGCCCATGTCTCTTTTGACAAGGAAGGTCGTAATGTGAGAGACTCAAAGAAATGCATCTATTCTAAGTGGCAAAGGTAAACGCAAGCATGTATGCATGAACAAACACATAGCATTAGATAGCAATTGCAGGTATGCAGAAATCAGAGCGTGGACTGGAAGACTGATCAGAGGCCATTGTTCAGTAGGTCTACCGGAGAAGACAAACAGTACCATCTGAACAGAGCTGAATGACAGAGCCATCCATGTAACCGCCAAATGGCACCCCACACTGAAAGAACAGGGATGCTGCGGCCAAGCGCAGAAGCTAGCTTGGAAGCCCAATGCAAGTGAGCAGAGGAGATGGGATTGGAGAGCGAGTCAGGGACCAGATCGTGCCCTGCGCCCAGAGTGGCCCTCGTGTGAAGGGGAGAACTTCCTTGATTTTAAGTTGGATACAAAAATGAACAACAAATGAATGAACGACTTCCCACCTCATTCCTTGAGCCGAATGGTCTAAAAACCCAGAGGATTGGGAGCGGTGGAGAAATTGTCATTCTGCATCGTGGCTAGTCCTGGAGGACCTGGAGAAGAAAGACAAAGAGTGGCAACAGAGAAGTAAAGAGATGAGAAGCACACACGGGGCCTGGAGAGGAGAGGCGCGCCCCGCAGCAGCCAGCTCTACACAGTGGAAGACCCGGTCCCCCAAGGACCACTGGCCCAGAAACCATGATGGCACACACCCTTGCTCGGCCTGGCTCCCCACTCCTGTCCCTTCCTGGTGTTTATGTACCTTCCTCTCCTGGCTCCCTCTATTTTGCTCCCTTTACACATTTCTTGTCCTGATCCCTCCTCCCTTCGATTTCCATTGTTCCAGTCTTTTGTCTTACTTCCCCTCCACCCATCTAGCTAAAGAGAGCTTCTTTCTCTCTCTCTGTACTTTCTTGTCTCCCCTGATTCTGTGATTACTGCCTCTCTCGCCAGTCAGGGAGACAGTAGATGGAAGCTTCCCTGCTCCACCCGCTCTGGAAGGATTAAATGCTCTCCCCTTCTCGAGGCTGGTCCAGGGACAGTGCCCCAGGGATTATGGGAGAGGGCAAGATGTAGCTGCGCTCCAGCAACACCACGGTGGAGAGACTCGCTGTCCCCATGGTAAAAGCCACAGCAGCACTTAGTCTCAGAGCCTAACCCATGGCAGATGCTCTGCTAACATTTCTGAACATAATGTCTGTGCTGTCATGACGATCATGGCTGTCTTGGAGTACTGGGCTTGAGTGTTTATACTTAAGTTAGGCAGCATCTCAAAGCAATTTCTTTCTTTTATGATCTCAAGGAAAGAAACTGTTTATTATGTTTTGTTTTTCACAGGCAATGATTTCTATAGCTGCATAGAAACTGGTTTCTGTGTTCTTACCACCAAACCACAGGATTTGTGATAGACAGGATATACACAGCAAAATCTCAGATGACATCTGTAGACAGAAAAAATAAAGTAAAGCCTGGGAAGACCAAAAACAGAGGAAGTCAGTTTGTATCCCTGAGGTGTTAGCTGTAGTAAAAATTTCATTTTCTCTGGCTCCTGCTTGCTAGCAAGCACTCTGCCACTGCGCTACTACAATTTTAAACCCACTTTCTCCCATGCACCTCTCTTTTTACAATGTTGTCATCTGCCATTAGCAGATCGCAGGGACTGGAAGTTGTGTTTGACTTGTTTCTTCACTTATCAAACAACTCTTGAGGGCCTGTGGATGCCAAGAACTACACCAGATGCCTGCATTCAGACCTGCTGCACACCTCAGAGAGCCAAAGAGCAACGAAGGTGAAATCAGAGTTTAAGATGAAACTCTATTCTCCGCCTCTGTGGCAGGTGGGGGCTGGGGAACTGCAGGGCTCTGCAACAAGGAAACTTTCTTTTGGAGTTAGCTTACCACAGCAGGGTATACGCACTAGTGGCTCCAAGGGTGGCCAGCTAGCAAAGCTGGATTCTTCTCTGCTACTATCAAGTGCCATGTGGCAGCTCTAAATGGGGGCCATGCCCTCCAGTGGTGCAGCAGACCTCAGTAGCTCACCACTAACTTCCTTCCAGGTTCTTGTCTTGAAAATCCAAAGAATGAAATTCAAGAGACAATGAAAGGCAAGAGTGAAAGGAACGAGATTTATTCCAGTGTGAAGGATGGAAACAGAACTCTCACAAGGGCGAGAGGGAACCCCTACTGGGCTTGCTGCCTGAGTGTGCTAGTCTAGGAGTTTACTTGGTTCAACGCTATTGGTTCAAATTTATACTGATCAGGGTTTGGAAAAATACTAATGCTATTGATCAAAATCTATGGTAATCAGTGTCTGGAAGATCACCAATGCTATTGCTTAGCACTTTGATCCCATTCAGGTTTCCTGTCACAGGGAAGTGGGAGGTTGAGGTTGGATGCTGCCCGGTTCCAACACAGGTGCTGTGTGGAGCAGGACCTGCACTGGGCTGGCTGTGCTGCTGTGGTTTGCCTCCACCGTGGCTCACCATGCCTCAGGCCCTTGCTGACATGGCAGACTCTGCCCGCCCCATGCTCACTGCCTGTCTTCCAGTCCACCCAGGCCACCATTCCACAGCTCCTAGACAAGGCTTTGGCTTCAGAGGGACAATTGCATCCAGAAAAAAATCATCCAGGGTTGCAAGCCCTCAACAGACATACTCATGGGATACAAGAAAACAGGGCATTAGTTATTCATAAAGGTGAAACATAGGACTTGGAAAGGTATTGGAAAGGTCTTCATAATGTATGACCCCTCAGCAAGCTGCATCATGAATGACGGATGTTCCCTAGGTAGAAAGGCATGGAGAGAGTCAAGACAGCCTCTTCTAAGAAGTAACAAGCCATTCAGTATGGTGGAAGTGACGGATGCAAGGTGCTATTATTTATGACCCCAAAAAAGTATTGTGTTGAAACCTTAATCTCCAAATTCATACACTGATGTTATTTGGAGACAAGGCCTTGGGAGGTAATGAGCACTAGATGAGGTCATGTGGGTGGTGCCCCAGGATGACACTAAAGTTTCTATCTGAGGAGAAAGGGGCACCCAAGGCCGGCTGGCTCTGTCTCACTGAGCTACCCTCTGCTGTGTTACGATGCAGCAGCAAGGCCCCCGCCAGGCTCTGGCACCATGCTCTTGCACATCCCAGCCTCCAGAACCATGAGCTGAGTAACCCTCAATTCTTTGCAGATTGCCCAGTCTGTGGCATTCAGTTACAGCAACAGAAAATGGGCTTAGATCCAGGGGAAATGAGATCAACCCAGAAAGAGATGAAGCTATGGAGTTAGCCACACTTGTGGACGTTCATGGACGCGCGGCACGACATGACTGCTCTGGAAGAACTTGCCCACGACCTTCTTGCTATTTGGGTGCAGTAAACTTTAAAAACTGAGTTGGCCCCTCCACTGGAGAGATGGACACACGTGTGCACAGCAGTTCTCCCACAGCCACACCCCACCGGACACTGCAGAAAGTCAGCGGAGAGTTGTTACTGCTGCAGAGAACACACGGAATTTTAAACGGTGTGCTTGGGACTTTTCCACTCTAAAAGTCAGCACGTTTTTATCACAGCAAGTTAGAAAAGTGGTCAACAAAAGCAGAACAGAGAGAAATAGCAGCCACATTTCCTGGGAGAGTTGACATTTTGACGATTTCCTTCCAGCCTTTTTCCTATGCAGAGCTGTATTTCGTTGTTTATTTGTTAACCTAATTGTTAAGACTGATGCTTGGGGACTGTAGAGGAGGGAACAGTCTAATGGGATTTCACCTCAAATAGATGGCCGTGAAGTTCACTTGACAGCATCTATCAATTTTCCGATTTCCCGTCACACTCAGGCCCAGTGTGAAGTGCAGAACAGCAAACACCGCAGGCGCTGCAGCTGGCCCCGCAGGCTACCATGGAAACGGGAAGCCCGGGAACGCCAGGGCTGCCCGAACTTCAGCTCCCCTCTGGGACTCACTTTGCCCCTTGCTGCCGCAGCCGCGAGCTGAGACTGAGTGCTCATGTGGGAGATGATGCCATTTCTTGGTTGAAACAAGCAGGATGGACTCCTGGACCGACCTTGACCTCTTAAAGCTGCCCTTCCTCTGGCAGCCAGAGCTCCCCTCTGCGACCTGCCCCCTACCTCGGTCGCAGCCCACGGAAGAGGAACCCGGAGGCAGCCCTGCCAAAGGCCTCAACTCTGAAGGCTGCTTCCTTCCTGCCACAGGGTTGAGGAGACACCAGGCAGAGGGGAGCAGAGACCCAGGCCTAAACATGCCCTATATTGTCCTTTATCTTAGAATGACAAAGCTGTCACTACTCCCTCCACCTGAAAGAGCCAGGCACCACCAGCCGGGGAAGCAAGTGAGAGAGCCAGGCGCAGTGACAGTGACTCCCGCAGTGCGGGCTCCAGCATCACAGGGAACCTGCTGGTTTCCAGCCCTCCAGTGCAAACACCTGAAGTCAGACCTTTGGACAGACACCTCCCTGAGTTCAGGGATGGCGGTTTCTACACATCCCATGCCCAAGTGTGCTAAATATTAACGACATCAAACCTCCACAAACAAGGCTTTGCCGTGGGTCCTGTCTTGGTGGTGTGCTCACACCAGAATGCCCTGCAGGCTGGGAGTGCCCTGACGCACATGGGTGGGCAGTGTTCACTGATGATTGACTGATCGATGGGTCCAGAGCAGGCAGCCACAGAGGGGTCAAGGCAGCAGGAGGCCAGGAATCCTGAAGGGTGTGTGGAGAAATGCGACAACTCTCCTTATTTCTCACCCTGATAATCAAGGTTATTCTCACAGGAATTGGCCACACTATGAACTTCAAATCTGTCTAGGCAATCACATGCCTCTGTCGGCCGTACCAAATGCCTTTGAAGCTGGGAAATTCCTTTGACTGGTTAAACTTTACATAACCCCTGCCTGCTTAATGGGCAAACCATAAACTGTACAGCAAACTGGGAGAAAAAAAAAACTTGGACTTGAGCCACAGTATGAGGTGGGAGTCCTTTGTAATAGTCTGACTCAGAGCAGGTGCTGCTTCTCTGGATTTTAATATGATTCAACACTGTGCGTCATACTCTCCCATATAAAATCTATAAAGTCTCCCCAGCTCTGCTTCCTACCAGCCCCAGACAGCAATATGTGTACAATCTCCTTCATTAAACTGATTCCTGCAGGACTTGTGACTTTGATTCCCACTGATGATCAAGGTGCCATGGTCCTAACCTGCAGCTGCAGAGCGGGGACCTTGGCACTCCCAAGTGCTCTGGGGAGGCTCAGAGGTCGCGGCGTTTCACAAACAAAGATCTGTGGCTGCGAGGTGTGCTTGTTGTTAGCATAAATGCTGTTAGGAAGCACATTTCATGAGAGGAAACGGGGAAACAGGACGCACTCAAGGAGGATGAAGTTGGTGTGGGATTGAGAGACGCGGGCAGGGGGATGGAGGGCAAGGAACTGCAAATTCCTTCCATCCTTCACTTGTCAATGCAATAAATATGGATGAATTGTTATTTTGATGTATCTCAATATTTTTTTAGTTAGAAAAATAAGTGCACACAATACCAGTTAGCCCGTGTATTTACCTGAGAAGCCCCTGAATGTACGCCAAATGTCCGCTGAAAGCAGAGCTTTGCTGCTCTATTTGTTACACGGTTATGGGCAACAGTGATCCTCGCACCTTCCTCACTTTCAGATTTCACGGTGAGCTTTCCAAGATGTTTATTAGATACTCCAGACTCATGGCAACCTCAGTGTTCTCAGTGCAATTATTATCAACCGTACTCAACAACTATAGAAAACAGAGGCACAGAGATTTCCTTCGCCGTGGGTGACATCTTCGGAGCACATGGAATGGCCCTCAAAATGTTTGTGTTCTCTCTGTCCTTGGCAGATATGTAGGGTTCCAAAGAAGCTGTTACCCAGAGACAGATGGCTTCCTATATCCTGTTTATGGCCGCTGCGTCACCCAGTTCCCTGTGAGGCTAAAAGAACACTGACAACCTACAGACTGGAGCTGAGGCCCTCCGCTTAGTGAGGGCTGTGACTCAGGAAGGACACCTCAAGTAGGAAGGACACCTCAGCTCCAGCATGCTGAGGACCCCAGGTGACATCAGATCTATGAAGACTCTCTGAGCTCAAGACATTTCATAAACGACAGATGTTACTCACTCATGTGCCCACAGCCACTACAAAAAGAAAATCTAGGAGGGAAAGGATAGAACCACTCTCAAATGAAGAGAGGAAATATCACCACGATGCAAGGCCCCTCGATCTGTGATAATTGAGCCCCAGTGTTCCTTGATATCTGTTCACTTTTCCTCCTAGGCCAATGTTCTGCTCCCTGCAAATTGCCTGAGCTGTGCCAGTCATTCAATCGGCACGGACATCAGCAAATAAATTTCCCTTATCCTGAAGCTCCCACAGTATGATAAAGTGTTGTAAATGCCTCTCTCCCTCATCACTGAAAAGGAAGTATCAAAGTAGTCAGCTTCCTGTGAAGTCTGGGAGAATTCTTAAGCCCAAGAGCACAGAGACCAAAACTCCTTCCATGCGCTGATGGTAAGCGGACTCACCGGACCAAGAGGTCCTGCCGGGTGTGACGGTGCCTCAGAGTAGCCTGATAGCCTCCGAGGTAATCACAAGAAAGCCCAGAAGCAGCAGCGGTTCCAGGAGAACACACAGCCCTGCGTCAGTGGAGAGAATCTGACCCTCACAGAACATGGCAGGCTCGGACCAATGACCCAACTAACCCGGGTCTGACGTAGGCAGGGGTCCGCCTGCGCAGACTGTGACTGTCCTCCACACCGAACCGTGTCCTGAAAGCTGCGCACTCCTTACCACGAATAGATCCTCATTCTGATCTTGTAACTCACAAATATTGATTTTCACACTTGTCTGCAGATGGAAAACTTCACGTCTTCCCATTTGATCCTGACCTCTGTCCACTGCCTCTCTCCGCCTTGCCTGAGCCACCTGCATGGAGACAGGTGGAAGCAAGGGCAGGAGCCCTGCAGTGTCTCCAGCCTTAAGGGAGAACATCTGACGGGTCTCCGATCCCTGATTGCAGGCCTCTGTTAAGTTCTCCTGATCAAGTTAAGGAACTTGTCCAAGTTGCTGTTTTAAACCACAGAGGTTTTTAATCAGATGCAGCCTCTGGGTTGAGTATCTGACTTTTCTCCTTGAATTGTTAATGTGGTGAATTACTTTATAGATTTCCCAGTATAAACATTTCCCTGCATTTCTGGAATAAACTTTCCTCGATCACGATGAACTCTAAAAAACAGTGAGTGGCCAGGTTCAGTTCCTTCTACTTTGTGAAGTTTGCACGTGTGTAGTAATGAGAATTTGTTCTTCAGTTTCCTTCTTGTGCTGTTTTCGTCTTATTTTTTTTTTTCTATCAAAGTCAGGATAGCTTCATGAACTGACAGGGGAATGTTTTCGTTTGTTTCAGTTTCTCTGGAAAAATGCTTACAAGATGAAAAGTAAGTGATAAATTCTCTGACGGGTAAATTTGATCACATCTACTAAATCAACTCTACTAGTACTGATATTGAAATTTTTACATCTTTGTCAGTTGCTGTTTGCTCTGTAAGTTTCTGATAGAGCTTAACAAATCTCCCATTGTGGTTTTGTCAGTTGGTAAAGTGTAGTGATTGAATTACCCTTTCAACCATTAAGAGTAACTCCTTTTACAAATATTAACATTTGTGCCTTCAAATCTAGATTCATCTGATGTTAATATTGTAATATCAACTTTCTCTTTTCCTACGATATATTTTAAAAATGTGTTTACTTTAAAGTCTTATGTGTTCTTGCTTTAAGGTATACAAATACTGGATACTTTCCACTTAAATTGAATTTTCTGGCTTTTAACAGTGAGCTTCATCCCTTTTATTTATTGCAATTACTTATATGTCTAGACTAAATTCTTTTTGTGTGCTTTCTATTCCTGTTATTTATCTTTGTTATATTCTATCCAGTTCTCTGTCCTTCCTTTTCTTCATCTACTGTTTGACCATATGTGTTTTATTTTTATTCTTTAGCATGGGTACATAATAAAGTTCAATTTTATTTTATTTTATGTTTTCCAGGGTTGAGGACTGAACTCGGGGCCTTGCGCATGCCAAGCAAGCGTTCTGCCACTGAGCTAAATCCCCAACCCCGTAAAGTTCAATTTCAATCAATATCTCTTATGTTCCACATGGAAGAAACTGATGCTTTAAATTCAAACCCCTCCCATTTTGATGTTATTCAACATTAGCTCCATCTCATTCTCTAACTCCTCACATAGTCCTTTTTTGTTGTTTACACGCACAATCAACAGAGTTTGGACTTACAGGGTACATGCCAATCTCCTTACTCGTTGCTTGTTGAATCTCTTGCCTTCTTTCTGGAATAATTCTCCTTTTTCTGAGACTCATCTTTTCATAGATTCTTCCGTGTCTGTGATTAGTCAACTTGTCTTCCTTTCTTTGAAATTAGCTTCATTTCCCTACACCTTTTCATGACAGCTGAGCTGAACATCTGCAGGTGTATTTCGATTTCATTCTGTCTTCTATTGTTGCTGAAGTAGGTTTTTGAGTCTCAGCCAGTTTTCCTTGTAAGTAAACTGTCTTTTTTTCTCCTGATAACAAGAAAGTTTTTCTTTGTCTTGTCGTTCAGCAGTTTGCCTCTGAAATCCAGCTTTCTTGGGAATGCTTATGCAGTTTTAATATGAGCAGTCATGTCTCAAAACTCATGAGCCAGTATCTTTTGAATATGGTTTCATCCCATTTTTTTCCAGCTGATGTGTGTTAAGCTTCTCCTTCTGACTTGTACCTCTTTTAGCTGTTCCCAGGACTCCCCATCTCCACCCTCTTCCCTGCTGTGAATGTCTTATTTGGATCTACCTTCTATGAGCTCATTTTGTCTTCAGTTACATATACTTTACAGTTTAGTCAGTATTGGGATTTTTTTTAAAGAGAGAGGGGGAAGAATCAATTTTACTTAGTTTTTCACGTGGCCTTCCTTGCTCCAACACTTTGAGTTGTGTATGTGGTGCTGGGGTTTGAACCCGCATCCTCGCACATGACAGGCAAGCGCCATAACCACTGAGCCACTGCTCCAGCCCATGTATTGAGATTTTAATCTAACTCCCTTTTTTACTTTTCTCTTATTTCTTCTGCTGTACGGTTGTCTTCTGATTTCTTCCCTTCTTTTGATGTTCTAAAGTGAACATTTTTAAACACATTCATTCTCTTGGGCGATCATTTTCCAACGTTGCTGCCGGGTCTTCTCAGGATTTGCTTGCTTTCTCAGTGATTGTGTTAAGCTCCTCTTTCCTGGAGGTGACATTGGGTGGGAGTTCTGCTGGCTGATTGGCGACAGAAGGGTGCACCCGCCAAGGGTTTTCATGTTTGCCTGCACCAGGGCCTCAGGTTCCAGCACAGCTGGAACCATCTTGTGCTGACTTCTAAATCGGGGGTCCTGGACTTGTGGTTCTACACGCACTGTTTCATGATTTTGAGAATCTGCATTCCTGCAGTTGACACTGTTGGTGCTGTTTCCATCCAGGGCCTGATGTGTAGCTAGTACCCAGAGGTCTAGTCCCTTTTCCATGAAGGGATTCCCAGCAATAGGTAGGAGACCCCATTATAGCCCCTTGCAATGATGCAAGTGACTTTAGACCTCAGAGTCTGAGCACTGTGAGCATGGAGAACCCAACACCCACACCACCGAGCTTGCATCCAATACCAGTGTCCCATGAGCCACTGTGGCTTTCGGTTGTCACTTCTCCTTTTTGACTTTGGGATTCTTTTTATTTCTGCTACCTGTGGATTTCTTCCTCTTTAGAGATAAGCAATACGTTGAACTTTGTATGAATTTTGTGCTCAGAGAATGAGGAAGTTCCTTTGACTGGATTCTGTGGCGTTTGCACTGGACCTGGGCAGTGCTGGACTTAGTCCATGACCTCGCAGAAACATCTCTTGATGCTGCCCCAGTTCTTTGAGTTGACGGTTTGTCCTAAATTTCCAGTGTGAGCCTCCAGTTGGCAGAGCGTCAAATGTTTCCAGTTTCTATAGCACAACTGATCTGTCTTAAAGCCTTTTTCTTTACAGCTAGGAGATATCTCAAATTTTTTGGATGTTTGTGTAGAAATATTTGCAAGTCAAAGAGACTTTGGTAAGCCTGCCATCAATACCACCTACTGACTGTGTTACCTGAACAGTTCAGCTAAGTCTCCCGAGCCTCCGTTTCTTCAGACTTTAAATTAGGATAAAAATATCTTCTTTGGGGCTGAGGTTGGAACCCAGTAGTAGAGTGTTTGCCTAGAATGTGGGAGGCTTGGGGGTTTGATCTTTAGCACTGGAAAAAATATCTCTGCAGCTGTTGTAAAGAGAACATGTTGTTTATATAGGAATATATTCTATTTTATTCACCTTGTATGATGATTTATTGAGCATGATTTGGGAAAGCATTATATTTATGATACTACTTACATTCCTTATATCAGGATCAGGTGTGAATTTTAAGCATATAATTGGTTTTAGCAAGTAAAAATAGATACCAAATTTTTGGTGGATTTGTGTATGTCCTATGCACTATTTGGTATATGCTTATACTAAAAAAATCATTCATTGTTTATCTGAAATTCTAATTTCCCTGGGTTTCCTACATTATGACTAGCAAACCTAAACTGGATCCCCCATTCCAGTTTGAATAGGAAGGGCTATTTGTGAAAGATCTTCTCTGTGTGTGTTCCAATTTTGGCAACATCTTTTTTTAAACAAGAAGATTAAGCTCAATTATATTTTCATATAAAATCTTTGTCAAGGCTTAAGGGATTTTTTTACTCAAATGGTCCAATCTTACAATTAAAGTCTCAGTGTTACTCTTTGTTACTCTTGTTTGATCTGTCCTTCCTTTGGATTTAATTAGTCATGTTTGCAATGAAATCAACGGAACACAGAATCTGCAGACCTTGAAGCCAGCAGAGCTGAAGGCGCCGATCCTCAGCACACTGCGCGAGGCAATCAGCCCTTCAGGGAAGATCATCTTGCCCGCTCCGTTGCCTCTCCAAGGTTACTTTAATCCACAACTGTGTTACTCAGTGTTATGGTTTGAATGTGAGGTGTCCCCCAGAGCTCTCATGTGACGATCGGGAAGGCTGAGGTAAGATGATTGGGATCATCAACCCAACTCTGAGTTGATCCCCTGGTAGGGGTTGACTGGCAGGGTGTGGCTGGAGGAGTTGTCACGGGGACTTGCATTTGGGTGCACATTCTGCATCTAGCATGGAGTCTCTGTGCTCCCTGGAGCCAGGCCTGCTGCCGTGATGTTCAGCCTCACCTGGAGCCCTGAGGAATGGAGCCGGCCTTCTTTGGACATCGACCTCCGAGACCATGAGTCCCTAAACAAACCTTCTCCTCTTAAAATTGTTCTTGTCGGGTCCTGGGGTCACAGCAGCAAAAGCTGACTAATACAGTCCTTCCTGGTGCTGCGGGCTGCTGTGTGGGCTGTTCACTAACAGCACCCCAGGACGCTCTCCCTGTCCCCTTCTTTGTGCCCTACTTCATGTCCCTGGGAAGCCTCTTCCTGTAAGCACAGGCCAAGGTGCTGTTGTGTTCACCCAAACAAGGAAAACATGTGTCTCCCTGCAGCTGTGTCCTCTTCTGAGGCTGGAGTAGCCAAGGTCCCCAGGAGCTGCTCCCCGTTGCCAGGAAAGAAGCAGATATCAACCAGATCTCCAGGAAGCGAGCGCGCAATGGGACAGACGCGGCCACTGCTCGCTTTTCTCCCTCTGAGTGACTCGGGGATGGATGCCAGACACAAAACTGAACGCGGCTCAGCTGAGCATCCTGAGAAAAAAGCCATAGAGAAGGGGAGAGACAGAGGAAGCACGGCAAATGTCGTCTCTTCTGCTCCCTGTTCCAGAGACTCAGTGTGTCTGCCCGCGCACCCTGTGCTGCTAGAGATGTGTGCTTGAGAAGTCGGCGAGGCCGGTGAGGCCGAGGCCCCTGGAAACTGCCTCTGCCAGGGCCCTTGGAAGGTGGCTCTGCTGCGTGTCATTCCTGGCTCCGCGTGTGGTGGCTCCTGTGCTTGCGCTGCTCCGCCACAGGGTGAAGGGGTCTCGGCTCAGGCTCCTCTCGGTGAGCTCAGGCCCCTCTGCCCGCCCCCTCAGCATTTCCACCCCAGGGGCAGTGGGCCAGGGTGGGAGCGCCCAAGTGCCCCTCTATACTCAAACCCCTGCTGCGGCGTCCTCACTCCCCGCAGCTCCCTCTCTTCACACGCTGTGCGCTGCTAAGGGGTGGACAAGCGTCTCGGTTCCCCTGTGCTCTTGAGAGAAGGGACCCTGTCTGTCCCCTCATCACTGCACCTCCCACCCCTACCACAAAGCCCAGCACAAAGTGGTTAAATGAGGCTGATGACAAGTTCCAGTGGTTTTCTTTATTCCTGGGTCACTGCAGGCACCTTCCTTAGCTCCCAAAAGAAAAGCAGTTCTAGGCTCCCGCGGACCTCTGGGTGCAGTATTTTGACAGCTGATCAAAACACAGCCTTACTTTATCTGTGTTTTTATTCATTAGCATCAAACTCACTGTCCCCATATTTCCCAGTGTCCTTCCTCTTTCCTCTCCGGGCCTAGGTTCAAGTTCTGGCTGCTCTGTGACATTCTCCTCCTCCCACAGGAATCCTCCCCTCTGCTCACTCCTTAATCTCCTGCATTTCCATCAAGGATCGATCAAACATCAAGTTTTCTAAATTCACAGAGAAACAATCCTTCCCTCTCCTAAAGCACATGTGGTCATGCCAGGGTCCTGTGAAAGCTACTTATGTGCTGTTCATTCCAAGCAGCCCACAAAACCTTGAAGTCAGTATTTTTGAACTCTGAATCCCCAGTAGCCCCAGCATTGATATTGATACATCAGCGATCGACCGCTGGCTGCGTTTTGAAAGTGAGTTGGGTTGGTTTTCTGCTAGGGTGGAAAGTGGGCGAGGCGAGCAGAGATCCTCACGACATTCGTTCTGCCCTTGGCTGCGCAGAGAGCTCCTCTCCTCCCCTCAGCTGAGGGTGCCTGGAAGCCCAGCTGGGCCCCAACTCTGCCCCGGGGCTCTCCGCTCTCAAGTCAGGAGCAGACTCAGTCCATCCCTCTGCGAAGCACAAATCGATATGGTTCCCTATTGGAAACCCTGCTGAGCAAGGTTTCTCAGCCACACAAGCAGCGTCACATTGCAGGAAAGCATCCAGGGCTCAGGGCTGACCACTCAGATCTCCTTTCTCGAGCCGTGTGAATGACAGCCTAGCACCCATCTCTGGGTGGTGAGGTTAGTCTTGTGAGCACAGTGGCCCTACCGCTGGGGCGCGAGGGCTGTGGGACCCAAGAGGACCCTCCCTAGATGGCTCGAGCAGAGGCCCTGGACAGCTGGTGGACCCCAGTGGAGCCACACGCCTTGACCTCTTGGGGGCACTGGAGAAGTCTGTGTTGTTGGCCTGTTTTCCCTCGTCAACAAGGTGACAGGTGGAGAGAGCAGGCAAGGCAGTGAAGGTATGAACAAGGTTAAAGCTTCTTCAAGACACATGGGTGTCCCTGGCTTAGCAAGAAGTTACCTCCAAAACCCTCCCAGGTGAGTGCAAGAAATTGACAACAGTCTCAGATAAAGCCTGCAACCCTGAGGCATGGCTTGTGGGATTAGTCCATGCTTCCACCTGGTAGGTCGCCTAAGATGGAGATGGCAGCACACAGTCATGTGCCAGACAACAGCACCTCTGTGGAGGAAGCCTTAGAGGGTTTTCAGGAATTCCTCAGCCCACGAGCATTGTGGTGCCCTACTGTATTCCAGAAACACTGGAGGTTGAGGCGGGAGGATCACAAGTTGGAGGCCAGCCTCATCAACTTAGCAAGACCCTTCTCAAAATAAAAAACCAAAAAGGCCTGGCAATGTGGTTCAATGCTTAAGCACCCCTGGATTTGGCACCCCCAGTGCCAAAAACTAAAACAAACCTCCCTCATCTCACTGCCAGTGGGCTCTGTTTCTCAAGGTCCCACTCGTCCATCAAGGAACAAGAACGGACAAGTCCATCTTTGTTCCAGGGAACTAAATCCTAAGGAACCATATTTCCAGAATTACCAAGACTCAGAGCTGAAAATGACCTTTATCACAGTGTAGTTTAGCTCAAAAATGAAACCTTTGTACAGGTAAAAGTTGACCCTCAGAGGGGACAAGCGTGTTTCCCAAAGGCACAAACCCAGATTATGAAAGCAAGGCGGTTGTTAAAGCTCAGAGCCGACGTCCACACCCACGCTTTGTCCAGCCTGCTGCCCCCGGGCCTGCCCGGCTCAGGACTCTTCTCCGCTGCCCCTGCTCCCACCTTGTGTGCCCCTCTTTTCCTGAGGCTGGGAGTCGGAGGTCCGCATTGCTCAGAAATCTAACCCATGAAGTTCTAGGTTCAATTACAGCAGCGAAGCAAGATCTGGGAAGCAGCAGGGAGACCAAAGCTGGGGGCCTGCAGTGACGGCGGTGCTGTCCTGGGGGAGATCAGCACACGGGTGGCCCTGTCCAGTGTCAACCAGCGCCCACTGCCACTCACACCACTGTCTTCTCCTGTTGAGACACCTAGAACGATCTCTGAGCCTGGCCTCTGCCCTGACTCATGCCAACTCCTTCTGCAGGGCTGTCTGAATTTTCTGTTACAAAGGCCGTGAGCAAAGAGAGGAGAGCATGCCCCATGGTGGCAAATCAGCACCAGGAGCTCCTTCCAGGAAGAGCTGCTGCTCCCAGAAAGAGCTAGGGCTCCTTGTCAGGGTCCAAATTGTACTACCGAGAAACCTGGCTCGGTGGTTCAGTGGGTTGTCTCCTTATGACTCGGCTAGCAGCAGAAGTGGGGATGGTGGTGCCGGACTGCAGACAGGCAGTCCAGGAGCTGTGAGATGCATGTGCACCACAGACCCCTTTGACAGTCCGGAACACCTGCGGACCCTCTTCCCAGAACAGTGTTTTCAAATGCACAAAAGGCAGCAAAGTTTGTTTCAAGGGGAAACAGTTAGCTTTATAGACATTTCTCAAAACACTAAAAATCAAATTTCCACATTAGCATGTATGTGTGTGTTTCTGTATCATTACAAATGCTCTTATTATCTCCAGAGGCAACAGCTTTGGACTTTGCTGCAGATCTAATAACGGCCTTGCTTTAGAAGTAGTGATGAGCAAGCACAAAGTTTCAGTGTAACTCTTCAAGAACTGTAATGCAATAGGCTTTGTGGAGTGATGAAGTGACTCTTAGACTTTCAATTTGCTATCTATATTTGTGAGGGAAGGGAAAGCTAAACCTCAGTTAGATGTTAGCAAAACTAATGGTGTTGGGCTGGAGCGGTGGCTCAGTGGTTACGGTGCTTGCCTGGCATGCGTGAGGGCACGAGCTTGAACTCCAGCAGCATGTACACAACGAAGTGTCAGAGCAATGAAAATCTAAATAAAATTGATTCTCTTTCTCTCTCACGGTCCCTCTCTCTTAAAAACATAAAAAAAAAAATAATGGTGTTATTTTATTTCCATCTAAGTTCATGGACCAAAGTCAAGATGGGCCTATTTAGATTTGTGTGGTACATCTTTCCTTACACTTGGATGTACTTGAAAAAAATCTGGAGGCTGAAATAAGATCTAGGACCTCAGATGCCTAAGCAGGGACGTTTACCTTCCATGATCTATACAGTGTGCGCAGGACTCTAGGGAAGAGAAGAAGACTCATGGTGAACGCAATGCCTACAAATCCTTTAAAGGGGAGAAAGGTCAAAACACTGAGTAGAAAGCCACATTTCCATGCCAGTGCTGTCTGAGGTAACTGAGACGTGAGGGACAGCACCCGTTGATTGAAAGGCTATTCAAGAGTAGTCAACGCATCTGCCTGTCTCAAGGAGGGTACAGACACAGGAATGAGCTCCCTCCCACTCACTGGAGGACTTGCTGTTGACATCTTCCCAAGAAAGTTGGAGGAGGAGGGGACACCACAAAATGGTGCCTTATTCTCCTTTTTGAAAGGGATTTTCATACTGATGCAAACATTAATCCTGACCTCTCCCCACCCAGCCCTGGAAAAGTTTGAGAACACTGTGGAAACCCTTCAAAGTAAAGAAGAGACAATCCAGTTTCACTCAGATGGTCTGAACAATGTGCTAGAAATCTCAGATCCTTTGAACAACAGAAAATTGCTTGAATATTTAAGCAAGCATTTGTTCTTGGGAAACAAAATGTTCAGCTCTAGTGGTTGCCACAGCAACCGCCTGGGCTAAAAATACAGAATCTGCCATAGGAAGAAGAAGTGCGCACCAAGCAGGAAAGGGAAAAGCAGAGGCTCCTAGAGGAAGATGGGTCGCTGGCAGGGATCACAACCCGCCAAGACAGGAGGGCAGGGATCTGGGAAACCCTTCCCACCGGGCAGGTGCTCAGCAGAGCACCTGCCCCACCCCATGCGCTGATTCTCTCTCCCACCTCAACTCTCCTTCCCAACAGCGACCGTGCTGTGTGGGCAGCGCACCCCTAGAGTCATCCAGGTCAATACCAAGGCTAAGCCTCCAGTGGCTCCTGCCTCTAGCTGGGCCTGGCCTCCAGCCCTGCCCAGTCGTCACTGTCTCACGTGTGCCTAGCAGCCCCTAAGCTTCGGCCAGCTCTGTCCCTCCACTTGACGCAGATGCCTTCCCCTTCCATCAGCTTAGCTCATTATCTATGCCTGGCCGACTTTACAGAGCTGAGACTCTCGACTCTTGCTCTCAGGGTCTCTATCTGAAATGCACTTTCCAAAGCAGCCGGGAACCCAAGAGGGGAACCATGGAATGGCATCAGCCTTGGCTTGCTCTGTCACTATACCTTTGTTCTTGGTTGATAATGATTCCCTCCTAATTGTAAGTCCATATTTAACAAATAAAAAGAGAGAGAGAGAGAGAGAGAGAGAAGCAGCTGGAACATCAATATCTGCATGTGACCACTTATTTTGTCTAGATTCCAGGCTCCTAGGAACAAGGGTCTCTCAATAAACTGTCACTTCGTTCCCTGTGGTGCTCAGCACAGTGGCCAGACACACCCGGCATACTCTGATCCAGCACAGGCGGGGGTAGGTTGCTGAATCACTGGTGGCCTTTGCCCATGTGGGAGTCTGCAGGTCAGGGCACTGGGATGTACCCACAACAGCAATTTCTTGATTAAATACGATCCTAGCACTAACTTAACAGTCCCTCCTCTACACAAGACAGAGCCAATTGGAAAACCCCTCAAACCCGTACAACCACTGCCCCCACCCCAAGGCTGAGGTGTGGCGTCACAGAAGGACAGTGGGTTTAATAATGCTAGCACATTTCAAATACACCCTGGGGATTTTAGATCAGGACCCTTCACACTGTAGGGAGACTAAGGATTGGGAACCAGAAGGGCAGTCTCAGGCCCCAGCCTGTCTTCTTGTGGACAATAGCAAGGGAAATGGACAAAAGCCTGGATATTTGCTTCCTCCTTTGAACAAAAAGGTCACCATGCTGCCACTGCCATCTTCTGCATATGCAGGTTCAAATCAGAGGAGGTGTTAAGGTGCTTTGAAAGACACAGCCTGTCCTGCAAACTGTAGGTGTCACCATGACTTAATGCCCTCCAAGTAAACACCGGAGCGCATTCCCCCTAATCTCACAAACCTATTCCTAGTCCTGTTCTTTCAGGTCCCATCTTAAGATCTAAACTCTCCTAGCTCCTGCTGAATTAGCATGGCTGGTCTTGTCACAGCTTTGTTGCAGGCAGTTGTGGGTGACTTCTTTGGGGCTTTCACCCTCAGTAGAGAATAATGAGCCACCCAAATATGAAGCACTTGCGCAGTCTCCCCTGGCCAGGCAGCGGCTCCCACCTGGATGTCCACACCTGCAGTTTGGGTTGAGGACAGATGTACCCCAGGGAGGCTGTTGCTGGAACCGAGAGGAGCTGATGGGACAGAGCACCCTGTAAAGACAAGGACTGTCCCTACCAGTGCCAACCCCACCCTGCAGCTGAAGCCAAGCAGTGCTTTCCCAGGTACAGGATGAAGCTGTCCCCAAAGGGCTGCCCAGGACAAGGCCAGCCTGCTGCTGAGCTGTGCTTCAGGTGTGTGCCTTGCACATTGTGTGTGTCCCTGTGGGGAGAGTGGCCGCTCAGCACTGAGCTAGCCTGCGGGAGGAGGGACGCTGTCCTGGGGCTCCTGAGCATTCCCAGTGCACATCAGGCTCCTCTGGAAGATTCTTTAGCTCCTTCAGGCTACAGTGCCCCTGTTATCCTTTTAGGAAAAGGACAGCACCAGGCCTAGCATGGCTCCCTTGTGCCTGTAGAATGTGCATAATTACGTTCAGTCAGCAGGCTGAAAACATCCCACATGGATGGCCTAAAATAGTCCAGTTTCTGTCTCCAAGAGTCCTATTCACACCCAGATCTGGAGGAGAATTTGAATTACATTTCTGTATTTTAAATTATCTAACCCGTTCCAAGCTCATAATGCCTCAGGAATACTGGTGGAGTCAGAAATAAGTCTGCTAAATCCAGGCATGGCGGAATTTTATTTTCTCCTTTATTCTTTTAGTTATTTGATAAGCATTTACTGAGGGCTACCATGCTCCTGAAACAGCCTTCTGTTGGTGAGAACACAGTCATCGGTGCTCAATCTAGGGAATGGCAGGTGGGGCAGTGAGAGTGGGAGGGGCTGCTACCCCGCAGCTAGTGCTGATGGACAGGTGTCCATCCGCTCATCGTGGGATGCTTTTGTATTCTGGAGTCGCAGGGGCTCAGGTTTGGAACTTAGCTGGGCTACTTTCTAGCTTTGTAGTTTTGAGCAAATTGTGGGATTTCTCTGAGCCTTGGTTTCCTCTTCTGCAAACTGGGGATAATTACAGGACCTATTTCATGGGGTTGTTGTGGAAGGTGAAAAGACCCATCAAGTGTCTCCCACTTGGCTTGGTGCCTTGTGCACAGGAAAGATGAGTATTGAGAAATGCAGATTCATCGGGGCCGATTTAGTCTGACGTTCTCTAACATGCTCACAAACACTGGCTTGCTACGTGACAGGCAGTGGCTGAAGCACGGACATTAAAGTATGAGTAATCTCCAGCTCCAGCTGCTGAGTAGCCTGGTTCTGTGTAGTCAGGGAGACGCCAAGTTCCTGAGAAAGGAGCCACAACATACAACATAAAGCAGGTAGAACCACTGTGAAGGTCCACGCAGGTTTTATAGACGCTCAGGTCCCTGAGAAATTTCCTGGAAGAGTAATGTCTAAGATTGGTTTTGAAGGTGAGGTGTTATCTGGATGAAGATGGGCATGCACATGTAGAGATAGGAGAATATTCCAGATGGAGGGTGTAGCAAAAGCCAGAACACAGAGCTATTGGGGTGGGATTATCACATGCACCTCACCACTGCTCAAGAGGAAGGTGAGACTCAGGATGGGACAGGAAACCGGGATAAAAGATGGTGCAGTTATAGGTCACAGAGGCTACATGATGGGGCAAGGAGCCCGGGCTTTATCTTAATGTGCATTTGAAAGGCTTGAGAGGAACAATGTGGACAGATCATCTATTTATAGATTGGAGGATCCACTCAAAGGGACAAGACTGAAAACACTTTCAAGAACTGCTCCAGAACGCAGGCAGGACACACGCACACGCGTGCACACACACACTTACACTCACACACATGAGGATGTACATACACACACCTGCACAAGGCATACCATACTAAAACTACTGAACACCAAAGACTAAGAGAAAATCTTGTAAGTAGCCAGAGAATCATACTTACAACTTTTTGAAAAGTAAAATCAAACTGGCAGCTGTTTTCTCAATCAAAACAGTGAATGCCGTATTTAAAACATAATGGAACGTAACTGCTCTTCCAGAATCCTGTGCCTCGTGAACACATGCCCACCATGAGGGTGGAACAGCTATCTGGACTCTCTTCCTGTCCCTGCCTCCAAGGTTCAGGTTATTTATGGCCAGGACATATGCAAAGAAATATACGCTGAAATAAGTTCTTTGGGATTATGAGATAAACTCCAGATAAAACAGAATGCAGAAAGGGATGAGGAGGAACACGGAGGAAACTAAGTGGGAAAATACTGACTACACCAAACTGCAAATCCTGGGCAACAGACAGCCCAAAATGTCCCTGCAGCTGAAACCATAGTGACAGTGGCATGAAAGTGGGCGAGGGTAGAGATGAAGAATTCTAACATGATAAAGTAGTCTAAGGTCATTGAATTTTCAGGGGAGTAGTAAGCTACCAATTTACATCAGTCATGGGTGTCTGTTATACTCTCCATGAGAGCCACCAAAAGAATTTTTCTGTGTGTGTGGTACTGAGGATTGAACCCAGGGATGTTTACCACTGAGCTACACTCCCAGTTCTTAGCAACAGGGTCTCCCTAAGTTGCTGCGGCTGGCCTTGAACTTGTGATCCTCCCACTTCAGTCTACTGAGTCATTGGGATTATAGGAATGTGCCACAATGCCCAGCTCAAAAGAATATTTTAAAGAGTGTAAGAAGCAACATTAAGAAGGGATAGTTGGGCTGGAGCCATGGCTCAGCGGTTATGGCACTTGCCTGGCATGCACAAGGACCCAATTTCAAACCCCAGCACCACATACACAATGAAGTCTTAGAGCAATGAAAGCCACATGAAAAATTAAATAAAATTGATTCTCTCTTTCTCTCTCTCTCTCTCACTGCCCTCCTCTCTGCAAAAAAAGAAGAAGGAATAGTTGCAAATAATAAAAATGCTTATTTAACAGAAAATAAAGGGGAAAAGATAATTTTAAAGCATGGCACCAGTAGTTAAAAATAGAAAATGCATGCTAAAATGAAAGATCTATCATCAATTAGACTAACTGTGTATATTAATGCTTTGATTAAAAACAAAAATTATCACATCATATGAATAAAACTTGATAATATATTCTTCACAAGGACTACACCATAAATATGAAGATACAGAAAGATTGAACGTGAAAAGGTGCCACAGCCTGTGAACACCAATCAGGTGGAAACATCTGAAGCCACAATGGTGTCAGGTGATACAGACTTGATCTAGAACACTGGACTTCAAAAAGGAGTATGCCAAAATGCCAATGGTCAACCCCCAGGAAGATGCAATGACTCTAAAAGTCTATACACTGCTAACGTAAGTGTGAGATGTATGAAGCAAACGGACAGAAGTAAAAGGAGGAAGAGATCAAGGTATGATCATAGAAGACTACTTAACAAGGTTATCTCAGAAACTAATGGAATAAGCAGACCAGAGTTCTGTAAATATAGAGAAGATTTAAACAACATGACAAACAAAATTAAAGATATAGATACAAACATATAACTATATAGAGGCATACCTATAAATGTAGAGATTAATGAATATAGATATATCTATATTGATGTAGTGCATGATATGAGAATACACATTCTTTATAAGATACACAAAACTTTGACCAAAACTAACCATATATTGATTCCTAAAAATTTTCTAGGTAAATGTCAAAGAATTACAGTAATTCAAAGCATATTTTTCATACTGTGGAATTAAGCTTAGGAAAAAAAGCAGAAAGATAATAAAAAAATTCTTAAATGTCTAGGAATTTATCAATATCCCTCCAAAGAAAACCCCAGCTCAAAAAAGAAATTGCAATAAAAAATTAAAGTACATGTTAAATAATAACAGAAAAGATACATTAAAACTTGTGAGATAAAATCAGAATAATCAGTAGAGTTAAGTCTGTAGCCCTCAAACACATATAGTGAGAAAAATGAAAGACTAAAACCCAAACCAGCAAAAGAAAAAAAGAAAGAAAAAGAATTGGCAGATTAAAGGAAGTATAAGGAAAGAAATTATAGACAAAACTAGAAGACAATGATATGAAACGTGTCCCAGAGACACAACCAATCACAGTTCATTCTTAGAAAGACTTAATAAAACTGATAACTAGTGTAAGATTGATGAAGAAGGAAAGAAAAAAATAACCAATATCAAGAAAGAAAAAGGAGATGTCCTCAAGGTCCTGCAGCCACTACAAACACAAGGACATTATTATCAATCTGAGACAACCATGATTTGAAAATTTAGATAAAATAGACAAGTTCCTATAAAAACATAGCTTACAAAAAGTTATATAAGAAGAAAACAGAAAAGAAAAATGCTCCTCCATTAGTCATCTCCAGGCCCATATGACTTCAGTAGGAACTCTTCTTTACACTTTTGGTTTCTAGCCTGGCATGTAAGAGCTTCAAATTCTCCATTCCATCTTAACAATAAGAAAAGCAAAACCCTGAAAAGTCAGGTCACCAGGTAAATCACTGCTCCTCTAATTGAAGAGACAGAGAGATGGATGCAGAGAATCATAATTTAATGCAGCAGAAATCCAGGAGCAGAACCTTCCGTGGGAAACAGTTCTGGGGCAGGAAAACCTAACCTGTAGGGGGAGATTTCTAGAGGCTCAAGGTGAAGGAGCTCAACACTGCAGGGAACCTGATCAGGGCACAGGGATTTGTGAGTTTTGCCTCCAATTCTACCAGGCTGTCACGGTGATATTGGAGACAAATCCCCTCATATTTCCAGCAGGAAGAAGATAAAAAGTGAAATATGTTTGCCAGGGTACTCTCTTCTTAACAAGGCCTACCCTTAAGAGAGACCGTTTAACCACAGCCTGACCTCGCTCACCACTTCTTTTCAACATCGTACTGCAAGTCTAAGGTAAGGCATGACAAGAAACACAAAGTCACATAGGTTAGGAAGGAAGAAACAAAACTGCAAGCAACAGGATCAACAAAACAGAATATTCAAAAGAATTAACAAAAAGGAAAAAACCCTCCTGGAAATAATCAGCAATTACAGCAAGGTTACAAGATAGAAGGTTAGTCTACAATTGCTTTCCTACACACCAGCATGGAATAAGTGGAATTTGAAATTAAAAACACATTACCATTCACGTTAGCACCAAATGAAATACTTAACACTAAGTCTAACTATATCTGTACAAGATCTCTATGAAAAAAATTATAAAACTCTGATGAGAGAAATCAAAGAAGGACTAAGTAAATGAAGAAGTGTTCCATGTTCATGGATAGGGAGAGTCATTATTTTCTAAATTCTACTTCTTCCAATTTGACATACAGTTTCAATGAAATCCCAATCAAAATCTCCACAAGTTATTTCATGGACAGTGATAAACTAACTCTAAAATTTATATGGTGAAATAAAATAGCCAAAGGAGCCAGCCCAATGTTGAAGAGAAACAATGAAGTCAGATGACTGACACCCTACTCTACTTCGTGACTTGCCGTGCAGCTAACTAAAACACAAAAGAACCAAAAGATCAATGGAAGAGAACTGTGACTGCAAAAATACAGCCCCACACAAATAGAGCTAACTGATCTTTGATAAAGGAGCAAAGGTAAAACAACGGGACAGAGATAGTGTTTTCAACAAATGATGCTAAATAAACTGGACAGACACATGAAAAAATTAATATAGACATAGGCTTTACACCCTTCATAAAGATGAACTCAAAACAAGCACAGACCAAGAACTACAAAACTCCAAGAGGATAGCCTAGGAGAAAATTAAAATGGCCTTGGACATGGCAATGACTTTTTAAATACAATGCCAAAGGTATGGTCCACAAAGGAAAGAAGAATATGCTGAGAATAATGCATGCAATTTCCAAAATGACCTGTTGAAAATCTCCCACGCGTGATCTTTCGAGATCAGTGGAGTAGAAGCAGGGAAACCAAGAAAGGGTGGAAGGCAGGGAAGAGCTGGGGAGCAAAGTTGACTAAATCATGCTGTGTGCATGTCGAATACATCACAAATCATTCTAATTATATTATAAACATAATGCATCCATTAAAAAATTAAATAAATAAATGTAAGACCAATACAGTAGAGGAAGGGGCTCTGGGAGCGGGAAGAAGGGAGGGGAAGAGAAAGCTCTAGGGATTGAAATGGATCAAACCTTGTTTGCATTTGTGAATGTGTCAAAATGAATCCCAATATTATGTATAACTATAATCCACTAATAAATATTAAAAAGATCTTGCACATGATCCTCCCCTTTTTCCCTTTCTCCATTTGATGGCTCCAACAGAGGACCCAGCAGAGGATTCTGTTCTATGACCCTAGGAAGAAGTTGACTAACTTTTTCTTAAAGGGCAATACTAGTGTGTCTGTAATCCCAATGACTCAGGAGGCTGAGGCAGGAAGATTTTTTTGCAAGTTCAAGGCCAGCCTCAGTAACTTAGGGAGGCCCTAAGCAACTTAGCAAGATCCTGTCTCAAAATAAAAAAAAAAAAGGGCTAAAGATGAAGATGTTATTCAGTGGTCAAGCATCCCCCACGTTCAATCAATAGTGTTTATTTTAGGCTTTGTGGGTCAAGAAGCAAATCCAAGGAAATTACATGTGTGCTTTCATAATCATTTAAAATGCAACCATTTAACCATTTTTAGCTCATGGGCCATACAACAGGCCCAGAGCCGTGGTTTACTGGTCTTGCCCAAGGTGATCAAGAAGGACCCAAGTTGGATTTTCAAGTGACTTTGTGGAGCAGAGAGTATCCCTTACCCTCTATTGACCAGACTTTAAGTAGTTTGGAAATGAACTTCCATTATGCTAGTCCCCTGACTATGTTGCTCATCATAGCAGCTAGCCATCCCTGATCAATAGAGACAAAATTCGGAAGATAAAAGGAAGGTGGACTTAAAATGAGGCTCCGTGTTTCTTGAGCATTTGCTATACACCAGGCCCTGGACTGAGTGAGTCACCGGCACTTCACATTTAATTTTCATGACACAGCAATAGGTATTATTACATGTGGAGTTTGCAGATGAAAAAAATTGGAGTAAAATGAATTGCTCAACTCAGCAAAGAAGTAATGAATTTGGACTGAAATCCAAGGTGCTGTGGGTCCAAAGCTTTTCTTTAACAAGGAGACCATGCTGCCTCCCAGAAATGAAATGGATTGTGGGAGAATGTGCTTTGTGTGGCTGAATTCTGTTTACTTATTTACCTAATCATTCATAATTCACAATTCATCTAGCTCCAAGAGTGACTTAGGTAATTTCTTATTGTTTAGAAAAATGTAAGCAAAGAATCCAAAATATGAGTTAGGAAACTAATATATGGTTGTAAGCCCTAGGAAAATTCCCCTCGTAACTAGATACTGCTAGAGTAAATGGAAGAGGTTTTTGAGCAGTGAAGTTGCACACATTTGAGTCACACAAGCCTTTATCAGATTCTTATCTTTCATTCTTCCCACGATTTTAACAAATTGCCTTATCTGGTATTAAATCCCAAAACAATATAGTATGTTCTCAGATGAGTGAGAATGGTCTAAAAACCATGCTATCCGTGGTAGTACCGGGCAGGCGACAAACTACTAACACCAATACCACAAAAACACAAATAAGCAATT
>PVKS010010691.1:0-59254 GCA_004027875.1 Aplodontia rufa
AGTCATAAAGGTTGGGAAATTTAGCAAAGGACTGAGAGCCAATAACATAGAGATTCTAACCCAGGTCAGTTGTCCTGAAAGTGGCAATAGCCAATCTTAATCATTTATATTTCTATGTTTGCCACTCTTAAGTAGTAAAATAGTATTTCTAGGGCTGTTGACATAGCCAAGTGGTAGAGTGCTTGCCTAGCATGCACAAGGCCCCAGGTTCAATCCCTAGCACCACAAAAATAAAAATGAAAATGACAGTATTTTCTTGTGTTTCCCCATCTCATTTTCATTTTTTTCTACTCTACAATAAAGGGCAAAACAAACTGATGTGAAATTTTTTTTTTCCATCAGAAATTCTGGGTCCACTCTCTGACAGATCCTATGACCAGGTACACCTAAAGATAAGCACATTGAAAATCACAAATTCCAACATTCTATTAAGGTATAAACAGAAAGAAACAGTACTGCTGGTAACTGACAGCCAACCACACACACACACACACACACACACACACACACACACACAGGCAATCCTATAAAAATGGAATGCACAGTTAATACATTTGTGCATATGTCCTTTAAATTCCCCATTTTCATAGTCACACTGAACCTGTCTAGGGTAGGATAAAATGTTTGAATTTCCTCAAACTTTTTAAATTGAGGCTTACGCCAATAGGACAAGAGCAATCCTACAACACTGACCTTTTGGAAGGGCTCAATTTCAAGTATTTTCTTTCATGGTTCATATAATCTACTCATGTGCACCAGAGTCAGAAGCTGTGGAAAGAGAGATCCCTATCCCAGACTATGGGGTCAGAAAAATCTTGGAGAACTGGATGTTAGACCTTGCTCTGAAGGATGAACAGGAATTATCTTGATAAAGAAGTTGGGGGGCTGGAGCAGTGGCTCAGCGGTTACGGTGCTTGCCTGGCATGTGTGAGTACGTAAGTTCAAACCCCAGCACCCACATACACAGCTAAGTGTTGGAGAACGGAAGTCATATGAAAAACTAAATAAAAATTGCTTCTCTCTTTATCTCGCTCACTGTCCCCTCTTTCTTTAAAAAAATAAAATAAAATAAAATAAAAAGAAGTTGGAGCTGAGATTACTTATGGGAGAAGGAAGAGCAGAATGAGGAAAAGTCTTGAGGGCCAGTGGCACATTCTAGAAGCAACTGGCATGTGTAGCTACAGCTGTGCTGTGACTATGGCAGCCACATGTGACTCCCGGCCCTTGGAATGAGGCTGATCCAAACTGAGATATGCTATAAGTATAACAAAGAATGGATTTCAAAGAATTAGAATCCAGAGAAGACTGCAACATATCTATTAATAACTTATACTGATCATGTGTGGAAGTATTTCAGATATTTCCATTTAAGCACAATGTACTACTAAAATTAATTTCACATGTTTCTCCTTTTTTAACATAGTTACTTTACTTACTTTAATGTAGCAGAAAATTGGCAATTTTGTGGCTTGCATTTGTGGCTCATGTCATATCCCTACTATCAAATAGAGAAGGAGTCAGGGCTAAAGATAATAACAGGTACATTATTAGTTTTAATAAGAGAGATAACATATCCTGAACACTCAGTGTTTTGAGCACTCAGCTGTCTGAACATATTTAATCATCCTAACAGCCTCCTAAGGTGGGTAGTCCCTGCAGTTTCCCCATTTAAAAGCATAAAGAACAACGTCAAGGTATCTTGGAGCCTCATCACATAACTAGTCTAAGAGCCAAGCTTAAAACTCAGCTTTCAGGCTGGGAGCCTCCCCTCCTGTGAGGAGCAACAGATCAGGGGCAGAGAAAGTGCTAGTGTTTCCTTCCCTTAAGTAACAGGACATATCCTGAGGAGGGTGCCTAAAAACCAGAAGGCACCAACTCCTCCCTGGGACAAAGGAGATTCAGTGTGGAGGGTCACTATGAGCCTGAGGCTGCCAAATCACAGAAGAAAGCAGCCCCAAAGTGGGACAAAACTCTGCCCCCTCTCCCATGCTTCGCCCTCTCAGGCAAAAAAGCAATGGAGCACACTGTAGCACAAAATCCTGGTGGAGAAGGGTTTTTTGTTTGTTTGTTTTCCAGGGTACTCTGGGACCCTCACCACATGTGTATCTCCATTCCTGACTGTGGATACTTGACCATGCTTTGAGAGAGAATGCAGCACCAATGATTATTCTGAATGCCCATCATTTGTGAAATATCTAACATTAAAAAAAAGAAGAAGAAGAAGAAAGAAAGGCAGACACTTCTGCATACACTGCCTCTCTGGCAACCCAACTATCACATGAGGTGCTGCAAATGATAGATAAGAGTGCTCTTGTGTTAGAGAGGAGGGAAAGGGCCGCTGCTTGGCTGGTGACTCATCCAGGGTCACATTTCAGCTAGGTTTTTTGCCGAAAGGCAAGAGGTTATTCCCAGTTCCACCACATACACATGCATGGCTTTTTCCACTGGTATGTGCCTTGAAAGGCAGGCTGCCCCTCCTCGCAGGGCCCTTGGCTGGGTGGGGTGTTAAGAGCAAGTGGGAATGAAATGGAAAAGGTAAGCTGGAGGTGAAGGAAGAAGGAAGGTAGGCTTGTTCTGCAGAGGGTTGGACCCCTGCTGCCACCACCTAGAGTAACTCGGAAGCTTGCAGTCCACACTAGAACCTGCTGCCACAGAAACTGATCATCAGCAATTTCCTACGCTGAATCCACATTTGAAAATACACAACTGCTTTATGAACAGGGCACACATCCAAGTATGCAGTGTGACAGCTGGCTCACTTTGTGGCTAACCCTGCAAATAGTTTCCCCACCTCTTCTCTCTTATCACGGCTTCCTGTGTCCTCTACCCTTGAGAGACAGGATGGGTTTGGGACAACAGGGTGGCATGGAATGGAATGGGGATCCTGTCTGCCCCATGCAAAGTCATTCAAATTTAAGTTTAAAAAAATGCACACCTGACAGCCACCTGCAGCATAGCTGGCTACAGTTCATGAGCCAGGCCCTAGAATATGATGCTCTCCTGGTTCTTTTCCACTGCCTCCCTTAAATAGTAAAGAGAGAACAACACCAGCTAACGCTGAAGTTTTACTACATTCCAGGCACCACTCCAGGCACTTTATTTGCATTAAATCATTTAATCTCAAATCACCTACCATGTGGGGATACTCATTCCACTCACTTCCCAGATAGAGCACTGCAAAACAGAGAAATGAAATTAATTATCCCAGACTACACAGCAAGACAGTAGAGAACCTGGGACCTGAACCCAGGCACGTTCCCAGGCCCCCACCCTCTGTAAAGGGCATCTGGTGTTAGGCACCTTTTGTTTTTCCAAAAAGGGATTCTCTTCTCTGTTTTGATACAAAATGGGAACACTGGTTTATCATGCCTCCTGAAGAGAGGTCATCCGCACCTCACCACCACTGCTGAGACTGGGAACGAACTGCTCTGCCTTTTCATGGGGATGGGTCATTTCTCATCTTTGGAGGGATTCTCCTTTAAAGAGGTCATCAGCAGGTGGCACCCAAGTGTCAGTTCCCTTGAGAGCTTCCTGAAGTCCCCCCTTCACCCTTGACTATGTTCATGACTGAAGCTGCTCCCCTGCTACCTACCTCTGTGTCCTGCCACATATTTCCACTCCACCATCTCTTCTGCCTTGTGCCCACCTCCCCACTTCCAGGGCCCCCTCAGCCTGTATTCTCCTCCCTTCACTCGGAGACCTTCCACTCCTCAGCATCTCCAGGCTAAAGTGCCTTTCCCCTTCTTTCCCCACAACACGTGGCAAATGTTCTCAGTATGGGGATATACACGACTTATTTTTACTCGTGTGTGTCTCTGAAAATTCTGCAAGCTCCCCAGGGCATACCTTAAATGCTTAGATGACACAGAGCAGTGAAAAAGCCAGTTGGTATCTGGATGGGTCAGCCTGACCTCTTACAGAGGGGGAACCTAGTTTCCTGGGACTTGCATTCTTATCCTTCACCCAGCAGAAGTCCCAAACTGGCCTTGGGCACGAGGGGTGTCCCACATCCTGTGATTTTTTTTTTAACAGACAATTCTGGCCTGGTCTTCCTGGTCAAAGGTGACTGCCTCTCTTGCCAACCTTGTCACCCATTTGTTTCTGTGGCCAGGTGATGACATGGTTCATAGACAGATTGTATCTTATTTAATACAGATCGCTCACAAAGACAGAGTGAACTTTGAGTCAGGAATGATGGCAGGTCATAAGGAAACACCTCTGCTGAAATTTCTGTATATAGTCTGTAAATTTTCAGCACAGGAAATGTAACTGGGAACCAAAATGGAAGCATCATTCATTTCTGTCACAATGCTGCATTTGCCCTTTGGCCTGTCTACAGGGACACTGAGATCTCTGACTCCAGCGGGTCAACAAACTGATTTCCTTTGAGAACCTGATTCCATCTTAGTCAGGTAGGCTTGGTCTTTGTATTATAGACATTTAGGGTCAAATAATTCTTTCTTGTGGTGCCTGTGCTGTGAGACAGGCCACTAAGCAGCCCCCTATCCTCCATCCAGCAGGTGGCAATCCCCCTGCCTTCCAGCCCCCGTATGTCAATCAACAGCCAGAAATGAGTCTAGACATTGCCAAATGTCCTGTAAGGTGCAGAATCACCTGGGTTGAAAACCTCTGTCTCATCTCAGCTCTGTCCCCTGCAGTCATTCATTCTCCTTCCTCCATTTCCTTGAATGACACCATTATTTTAGACACTCAGAGAAAACTCAGCTTCAGCACCCATTCTTCCTGCTACTCCATCTGTCTTTCTAGTTGGCCACTAACCAAAGATAATTGCATTTTTAGTTGATGTAGGCTTGAGTCTATATTCTATCTTTTACCGCCTGTGTCTGCATGCCTACTCTCCATCGGCAGAATGCAGATGATGGGAACTCGGAGGGCTGCTGTCAACTGTGCAGGGCCTGGCAGTGGTAGGCATTCGGGAATGTATTCAATCTCTGGATACCCATCACCACCACGACCTTTGTAGAAAATAAAAAGGCAGAGGGATCCGCATCCCCACTTTTCTGCCTCAGTTAGGCTGCCCAGTATACTGTCCACTGACCTTTTCTATGTAAGTGTGGAAGGATGTATGGTTCATCCTCCACTGAACCCCAGGGACCCAGGCAACACCAGGAACCAAACCAGAAGCCATGTGAGGACATTCCCCTGGCCTTGGTTCTGACCCATACTACAGAGTACTATGAGTGCATAAGTCCACTTTATCCCAACTTTAATCAGTGACACTTCCCTGCTCCCTTTGTCTTGGTCTGTTTAAGTTTCTCTAGCATAAACCATATATTGGTACCTTAAAAACAACTGATGCTTATTTCTCATTTCTCACAGATCTGGAGCTAGACGTCCAAAAGACTCAGTATCTAGTGAGGGCCCGTTTCCTGTGTCCTTGTATGGTAGAAAGGGCAAGGCAGCTCTCCAAAACCTTTTTTGTATGTGTGTGTGTGTGTGTATGCGTGTGGGGGGTTTATTCGGGGTTGAACCGAAGGGCACTTAACCTCTGAGACACATCTCCAGCCCTATCTGTTTTGAAACAGGATCCCTGGCCCCTATTTATTTTGAAATAGGATCCCACTAAGTTGCTTAGGGCCTCGCTAAATTGCTGAGGCTGGCTTTGAAATTGTGATCCTCCTGCCTCAGCCTCCCGAGTCACTGGAATTACAGGCATATGCCACCCACCACACCTGGCCTCCAAGGCCTCTTTGCTAAGGACACTAATCCCATTCTTTTTTCTTTTTCTTTTTTTTTTTTTTTAAGAGAGGGATGGTGAGAGAAGAGAGAATCAATTTTATTTAGTTTTTTCATGTGGCTTCCGTTGTTCTGACACTTTATTGTGTACGTAATGCTGGGGTTTGAACTTCCATCCTCACACATGCCAGGCAAGCACAATAATCACTGAGCCACCGCTCCAGCCCCACTAATCCCATTCCTGAACACTCCATCCTTTGAATCCAATCCCTCCCAAAGGCCCTACCTCCTGATGACATCACCTTGGGAGTAAGATTTCAACATATAAATGTGGGAGAGTGGAATGCGCAGGCCACAACACCTCAGTTCACAACGGTTCACAGTTCTCTTCTTTTATATTCATCCCCAGCACAGCTCGTCAGCCTGTTGGAAGGACCAATTTATGTGCTGAGGCTTTTGCAGAAGTCTCTCTGTGACCACAGACACTTTTCCAAGTGTTTTCAAATATAGTATCATAGATGCATAATTCTATGTAAAATTCTCTCCTTAAGCACTTTATAAAGTTGATTCTCGTCATTTAAGGTAGTTATGCTCTATAAAGTCAACACAAATACAGATTGTTTAATGCTGGACTGTTGCTCCTAGGAGAAATACAGGTTAGGTTCCTTCAAGCTTCCAGTCGCAAGAGTTTTTTAAAGTAGTCAATGCACGGTTATTTAATGTGTTTCTGTTTAAGAATATTTAATTTAATGTATTGCTGATTCATTAACATCAAGCTCAAGGCCACAGTACCATAGCTCACGCATGGACAAAGCTTACCTAAGACGTGTTTTCTCCATTACTGCCCTCCTGCACCTGGCCACACTACACAGTACATCAGCACTATGCTCAAAGCCACTGCAAATAGCAAAATCACCAATGAAGAGCACAAAAAAATGCGGGGAAATGTGGCGTCAAATAGACCACAAAAAGGACACTTGTTTATAGCACGAGAAATGAAGCAAGGCAGCTGAGCATTGCCCTATTTGATCTCGGCTGGGTCAATTCAAACTTTTCACCACTCTGCATGACTGCAAAAGTCCTGTGAGCACCGACCTGGGTGGGGACATGCACACATTTCAGCTAGTAGGTATCTTAGCAATACAGAATCCACAATAATGAGAAATGACTGCACATCCCTATTCCTATTTAAGCATACACACAACACCCCTGCACCTGGTTAGGCAGAGCACCTGAGAAGAGCAGGACCCCGGAATCCCTGCCCAGGCATCTTGGGTCAGGCTGACAGATGTCACTCCTGTCCACTCTTCCGGCTGCCAGAAGGGAATTTCTTGTTCACATGGCCACTCTCTAGTCAAAGCCAAATACCTCACAATGACAGGATTTACCCTTAATGACTATTTTTGGTCAGGAGAAACTAGAGATTTAAAAGCATAATGGGAGAAATGGATCCACTTAAGAAAATGATCCTCTTGATTCATTAAGGCCCCCGTAGGTCCCTGGAAGCCGGATACCCTGTCTCCTTCCTGTTTTAATTACCCAGAAGGGTATGCTGGTCACAGACTCAGCCTGTGCTTCCCAGCCTCAAATTCCATGTCAACTGTCTGGTGTGTCAGCTCAGGGAAAGGAGAGGAACCAGGCCTCTGCCCTCCCCAAAACCATCTCCCATCAGCCACTCTGGCAGGTTTGCTGGCTGCCCCAGGGTGCGATGGAGCCCGGACTGCCCAGGCTTGGGGCCAGCTCACCAGCTGCAGATTTCATCACTGCTCTCCTTGTTTTAGAAACAGAGCCCAAAAGACAACCATGTAAATACATTGCCCTGCGGCCAGATTTTAAAGAATGCACTTAGAGGACTGTTCAGAACACAGTCTACCGCTCTCGTACACATGTGACAAGGACCTTGCTCATGAAGTGTTTTGAGCAGCTTGAGGAAAAGGTACTGAATTTCCACGCCTTTTTTATGGCCATAAGACTTTTTTTTGTTTTTTCCTACTGAATTTAAATGTTTTTCTGGGTGATCAAAGTGTGAGGTGGGAGAAAGACTTTTGCCTTTTAGCATTTAGCTGAAGAGAAAAAAAATGTGGCATGTCCTAGGAAGATAAGTATCAAAAACTGACCAATGCATCAAGATCAAGGTATCTCTTAGCCACTGGGAGGTGTGACACAACCCAACATCCCCCACTCTATCCAGTTCTGTGTCCAAACCCCATAACCAGAAGACCCCCAGACATGGCTAAATCCCTTCCATGGTAGGACAGAGACTTCTTCTGGGAGAACCAAAGTGTGATACTGCACACTGCAAAGCACATCTCCCAGAAAAACAATTATCTAGATTGCATGGTGCAAATAAATGTAGATTTGGGTAGAAAGATGACAATAAGGGGCTGGGGAGGTAGCTCAGCTGTGGAGTGCTTGCTGGCATGCGTAAGGACCAGGGTTCAATCTCCAGTCCTACAAATATACAACTAGGTGAAGAAAGAAAAACATGAAAAATTAAAAAATTTAACTCTCTCCCTTGAAAAAGAAAAGAAGAAAAATAATGACAATAAAAAGGACAAACAGAAGAAACTTTATTCCACAAGAATAGTTAGTTCTTAGTGTTCACATATAGTGGCTTGGTATTCCAAACCACCCTTACCCTGCAAAATGATGCATTCATACATGTATTCATTTTCCAAGTATGTATTAACCACCTATATGTTCCAGGCATATTTCTATAAATAACACTTCTGTGTGATGAAGACAAGGTCAGGTATTGAGGTGCATGAGCCACAGAAGCAGCACCACCGTGCTTAAAGGTGATGACGCTACACACGGTGCAGCACTGGAAGGACCCTGGTGATGGTGGGGGTGGGGGGATGGAAAGATCTTCACAGAGGAGGGTTGAGTTGACTCTGCGTGGGGTGAACAGGAGTCTGCTAGGTCTATTAGGTGGAAGGAAGATAAATGGGATTCCATAAACAACACCCAGCACATGCCAACATAAAGTCACCCCAAAACAGGGGAACTCTATGAGAAACCATAAGTAAGGAAGTACCTACAGTCAGTGCATGGGGAAGTTGGGCACATTTGCCTACTACAGACACCATGCCTGGGAGCACATGTGCAAAGGCTGTACTTGTGTGTCAGCCCATGTGTGACTGCTTTGGAGAGTGGGCTGACACCACTAGAGAAGGAAGCTGGGGGTCACTCATTGCCACCTCCAACTTCTTCTCATTCCCTGCCTGTGACCAAACTTTCTTTAGCATCAGAATTTAGTGCAATTGGTCCCCATGGTGGCTGGTTGAGTCCTACACGTCTCACCTAGAGAGCAGACACGATAAATCAGAGGCAATATTTTGTGACACCTCTGTGCTGCATAATAAACACAATCCAGAGAATTCCAGAGGTCTAGTCTATGATTCATGCTGGTATCGTAATTCCAGCAGAACTCAGCAGGGTTGACTTGAGTGGAACTCATGAGAGACTAGAGCAACTTTAATAAGGCCAGCTAAACGCCCTTCCCTATTCTCTGTCCTCTGCTTTCCCCAGGTGGAGAAGTCAAAGAATACAAGGTGGTATACAAGGACAATGTCCCCCATTTCGGATCCCATGCTGAAAGCCGAGGTGCACGCTCTCCTCTGCAGTCATTTATGTCTAATAAAGGAGACTGCTCTGTGAAGACAGAGCTGTGAGCTGCTTGCCTGGGTACTTTCTGAGGCGAACACATAGAGGACTCTGCAAAATGCTCAGGATGGAAGCATCTGGACAAACAAGGCAATCAGAAAGGAAAGAAGATGCAAGCATTTCAAAGCCACCTGCACCTCTACAGGAAGTGGCCCAGTAGAGGAGGGCGAGGAGCCTTCCTCCTGATTTAACTGCCTGTGGATCTGCTTATGAGAATTCTTGGCACTGAATCTTGCAAAGTACCCAGGAAGAGAGCTTCATGCCATTGGGGCTGGGGAGATTGCTAAAGAAAGTGACCTTGATTTTTATTCATGCCACTATGTCCTAGTAGATTCCAGAGAGTAGGCTGATGGACAACCAAAAACTGCTTTTGTTATTCAACAGGTGATAGATAACAGGGTATGAATATTTTCCATTTGATAGATATCAGGAGGCAGGAAAAAATAATAAACACAATCTGGATATCATCAAGCCCAGGACCAAATAATTAATCCCATCTGTAAAATGGGCTTAATTTATTTCCTAGGGGGTTATCTATAACATGTGACTCATTTGTGTGGATGGTTATTATACATCAGATGTTGTCTGTCCTCATCCCACAATGATACTTCCAGGTCACTGCCTCACATCAGCTCCTCTGTATAGAGGGGACAAATTTATTATTCAAAGAAAAGCATGACCAAGGCATATATTCTGCCTCAAATCACCATGTAAAACTGCAAGTGGGAAGCTATTTGTACTCTCAGGTTAAACCAGACCCAGTTCATTTCTGTGTCAAGAAATTAAACCAGATACTTACGCTCTGCCTCTTTACTCCTCTGCAAGATGCTCTGATCACTTTAAACCTATTCTATAACTCAGAATTTTTATATTTAAAGTAAATATAAATGCAAGAAGCTCATTAGATTTACTTAGCTTCCTACCATCCAATCACTTGTGTTTTTTTTTTTTTAAGAAAGGAAAATATCAGCAACAAAAACAGATTTAGGTATTTTAAAAGTTTTTGAGTCCAACTCTTCCTGATCATTTACAAAGACCGTTTAAAGTCTTTTATAAATTATTTGAAGAGGAATTCCAAAATACTTTTTGTGTCCCATCTCTCTTGTTGTCTGGGGGTGGGAACAAGGTAAGGGGGAGGTGGGAGGGGGGACAACTGCACAAGATTTTTTTTCCCGCTATGAGCAAAGCTGTCCTTTGAGAAAGCAAGATGCCACATGGAATGAGATGTGTGGTGCCGAAGCCAAACTTTGCGGAAGCAAGGGCTCAACTTAAAGTATCACTGTATCATTCTACCACAGGATAAAACCATCCCTTGATGTGAGTAGTATCATCCAAGCCTCCGTGTGGATTCTTTCCAGGACTGAGGCATTCTGATACACCAGGTTAATTGGGATCTGAGGATGGTAACTCCTCCCAGGGGACCCACCCATTCAATTCAATGTTCCTACAATTTGCATTGGAAAATCACATCTCTGTCCAGAGGTTCATGGTAATCCTGAGTCCACAGAACTGGCATTTGGGTGCTGCACACAATACCCTACAGGGTCATATTGTAACTCACTCAGACCTTCAAAGAATTTTCCTTGTATCCCCACACATTCTGGGGACACAAGGATGCTGCACTGTGTATGGTGGGAAACATCTCCCTTAAAGATGCTGGTGATTTACAATGCATTAGTGGGATCTCACATGTGGGGTGTGTGAATCATCCTCCGCCTCAACTCTGGGCTACTGGCTCTCCGCCTAGGTCTGCCTCAGCGGTGGTGCTGTCCTCAGCCAGAACAAAGCCTGAAATTCTTCCTCCATATCCCCAATCTGTCACAAAGCAAAAATGCCCTGACCTCATCCCAAGCCACAGTGTGTGGGGGCTGCCAGCTGGAGCCCCTGCTTCTGTCTGGGTCATTTTCCAACCTATCTCCACTCAACCTTGCTACTTCAGATCAGAGCTGCCCATAATTAGCCAGGCACAGATACCCTGTGGCTGCCAAAATGACGAGGCTCCAATGCCTTCGGGGTGACTCACTGAACGAACCGGGCAAGGATGAGACCTACAGATTCTTAACAGAACTGCCTGAAAATGACACTGAGTGCAGCAAGCTTCACAGAATCCCCCCAGGGGGCCCTATCTGAGCCTCCCTCCTCCTCCACAAGAGCAGGGATCTGGAACCAATGGACTCAGGGCTGGATGGCCTCAAATAGCCTGTGCCTCCCTGATACCTCCAGGAGGAATTCTGGGGGTAGAAGCAATCTGGAGCAGATGTGCCCATACTCACGCCTAAGAACCAACCCCAACACACACACACAGACACGCACTTCCTGCTGATTTCCCATAATCCGAGTGCACCTGTAGGCCAACATTCTTTTCTGGCTCGTAGGGAGGTCCTGGTTGAGAGGCGCAAAGGCAAGGCCAAGCTGGTAAGAGGAGAGAGGTCAAGGCTGGCAAGAGAGCAAAAGAAAGCACATAAAAGTGAAAGGAAGTGGAGGAGGCAGCCTGGGTCAGGGTATGATCTGAAGAGTCCATGAAGGTTATTGTTACTGATTCCGAAGCTGAGCAGCCTCAGAGGCCCCAGCGAGATTCTTGCTCACAAAGGAGACCTTCATTTTGACCTGTCAGTTCTGCTTTTTGAAGTCTTTCCTCAGTACTGTGCAGAATCCAGGAATTTGAGCAGGATCTCAGGCTTCTTAACTCATTTTGGGGATAGCCACCCCTCTAGGAGGGCTGACTATCACCTGCAGGGGTTCCTATGGAGCCTGAACTTGGTCTTGTGTTTTCCAAACACACAGCTGGGGTCAGGGGGGTTCTTGTGTGCTTTCCCTTTCATCAGGTGTCTTTGAATTCTCCTTCTCTGGGGTACTAGATTTTAAAGGACACCTTATTTTCTTCCCAAAAGATCCTGAAAACCCTTACCATCCACTGAATAACCTCCTATCCTGGCCAGTCTGCAGCCACTGAGAAGACAGGGCCTCAGAGTCTCATCAATGACAATGACATTCACAATACTCCCAGGAGTTGGGATGGCACTAAAACAAACAATCTGGACATAGGACAATTGGCCACACTCAAAAACTCATGGCTAGAAAGTAGAGGGTAAGGTGTGTGTGGTAAGGCTGTGCATGTCTGGATTCTAGCCTGACACCAGAGCTTGATGCCTTGTGATGCCTTGAGCAAGTTAATAACGTTCTGAGTCTCCATTTCCTCATCTGCCACATGGGGACCAAAAGAAACAAGTTCCAAGAACATACTCTGGAGTTCCTTAAAATAAATAAATAAATAACATATATGTGTGTGTGTGTGTGTGTGTGTGTGTGTGTGTGTAGAGAGAATTTTAAAGGATTATGGGACTTAAAAACACTGTCTCACTGTGGCAGAGAAGCACTGACTGTCAACTGAATTTGTTCTGCTTCCTCCTGGGCTCTTGTTCAGTTGCCTTGTCCACACTTTCCAGTACAAATACAGGACTGAGCTCTGGACAATAGGATACAAGTGAAACAGCCGTGAGCCACTCCAACCCAGCTTCCAAGGTCCCTTCCCCAAGTTATTTCTTCCTCCAGTTTCATGCAGATGAGGGCAACATCCTTGAACCTGATATAACTACTGGAAAGCCAACACCAAGATGGCAAGAACCACTACTTGGATGAATTTGCCCATTCATAAAAATATATTTCAGAATTCACCTGAGCATAAAACAAATATAAATTTGAGCAATTAGGCTGGTAGGGGTTTGCTTGTTCAGTAGCTATTAGTACCTCAACAAAAACATTTACCATTCTTTAAAAAGGATAGTGAGGATGAGACATTATTGTTTCTCCTAAAAATGGTCAAATATAACCACTACAAATGAAAGGGCCACTATATCTACATATAGCACTTAGATATACTGACTCATACAAATCTTCATGTGATAGATGGAACATTCCAACTAAGTTGAAACTCTCCAGTGAATTTTCTGGTGCTATGCTAGGCACCCTTTTCAGGTAAACTTATTTTTGACACACTGAAAACCAGCAGGCTCCCCATTTGCACAATTGATATCTAATTGCAATAAAATCGCACAGTGCATTCCACAAGCAGACCCCGTGTGGCTTGGGGTGTTTGTCCTCAACATCCACACTTCCTCATTAGCACAGCACTCAAGAGCTCATCAGCCCCAGGCTACCATTCTCACATGTGAGACCCTCACTGGAGAAACATCTGGGTATAATGTTGGGGTACAGAGGGCACTGGGCAGCCTCAGACAAAGACATGGGCCTGCTGTCATGAGGCTCCTGCCCTTTGGATTTATGATCCTCCACGGCCATCTCCACGTTATGGTTTCCTTCTCCTTCCCCTAGCACCAAGTGTCTTCCCACCTGTTGGGCTAGCTTTCTGCTGCTTCCTGTTTTCCCTCCTGGGCCACAGGAAATCCTCGCTCTATAACTCTTAATATTTCCACTCCAGTTGATGCCTCACACACTACCTCCCATTGCAGTCTGTAGCATTTTCTGAGAATTTTCAAATGCCTACAAAGGACATCCTTGGACCCTGTAGTCCTGGGAGAAAGACAGCCACACTGGGATGCAGAAGGGCAGAGCTCATCTCCTGGTCAGCCATGGACTTCCCCTTGACCTTGAACAATTGCCTCAAGTCATCCAAGCTGGGATTCTTCCCCAAGTGATGGGAATGATAACACTTTTGCCCCAGGATTTTCATAACATTAAATGCATTCATTCATTCAACATATGCTTACCAAGTCCCTTCCACACTCTGAGAACCATTTTAATCTTGAAAACATATAAATGTGGACAGTGCACGCCCCTGGGGCTGGTGTCATCATGAGAAACATAAACAAATAAACATAGAACAGGCCAAGTGAAGACAAGGGAGATGAAGAGAAAGAAAATCAAGTAACAGGACAGGTGATCAGGGGAAGGTGTTCAGAAGTCTGCTCTGATGGAACTTCCCATAGGTGGAGGGATAGAGGAGGCACAAAGTGCTGAGGTAGGATCCACAGCACAAGGAGGAAACAAAAGCAGGAGAATGCACTCGTAAGTGCTCCATGCTTCATGCCTGAAGTGAGCAGGTCCTGTGTTCCTTCCCCCAGAGTAGAACCAGAGAGCTGCCCTTCCCTTCCAGTGGCCCACCCTGCTACAAGTGCCCTTCAGCACAGAACCAGGGCAATCAGGCCTTCCTTTAGGAAAACCAGGCAGCAGGCCTGTGAGGACCAAACCCTGGAACTTGGCAAATGCTCCCAATGCCGCCTTTGTTGGCACATTCTCGCCAGCAGCCAGGACTTAATGAATCTTCTAGAAATGATCTGTGCAATTCCACTGGGGTCATGGATAATGCAATTAGGAGATAAAGAAATGGACTAGAATGAGATGAAGTAAAAACTCAAAGATCACATTTCCAAGTCTGCTGAAAGTCAAAGGTTCTCACGGCAGAATGGCAAATTTCACTCCAGTAAAGAGCCCCTCAGGGGAAAGTGTCATGAAACTGCGGGGATTATAGGCGCGCAGCCCTGTGCACAGCACTAACGATGGAGGAAAAACAAAGCCCTAGGTGGCCGAGCAAAGGTGGGCTAGGGGAGGCAACGAGAAGGCTGTGGGTGTGAAGAGGGGATCCTGGGGTCACAAAATGAGGTGAAGAACCAGCTAATTGTATAAAAAGTGGAAAAAAGTAGTAAGCTAGTAAGCTGAACCTCTCTCAAAAGGATGTCTGCTGGGATGAATAGTTCTCTAAAAATATATTTTTAATTTGAAATAAAAACATTCAGAACTACTGGAAGAATCGGAACCAGCCCTCAAAGAAGGCATCCTAAGCCAGCTGGATTCCGGGATGTAACCATAAAAGCTCCTCATCCACAGGAAACCTGCACGCAAACCTTTAGAGCAACGTTACCCTTAATAGCGAAAAAGCAGGGAGCACCCACACGCCCATGAACGAATGAACGGATAAAAGGAGTGCAGTGCGCCCACACAGTGCATACCATTTGCCCATTAAAAGGGATGAAATGTGGACACATGTAACCACATGGACATCACAGCAAGAGAAAGAAGGCGGGCTCAAAAGGTCACATACTGTATAATTTCATTTATACGAAATCTCAACAATAGGCCAATCTATAAAAATGGAAAAGAAGATTCATTGTTACAAGGACCTGGGGGTTAGGGAGGTAGAGGGATAAGAAGGAATGGTACCGGGTTCTGTTTTAAGGGTGATGGAAATGTTTTAAAACTGGATTATGCTGATAGCTACACAACACTGCATATATTATATATACTAACCCACTGAACCATACACATCAAATGACTCATTTTATATTTATGTGAATTATATCTCAATAAATCTATCCAGAAAAGAAAGAAGGAAAGCTTTCTTTGTTGGTCTAGCACTGAATTAATATAGCACAAAGGTTAAAACATACCAAGCACCCAAGCCTGTATTCCTCCAACAGCCTCCAAGGGAAGGCATATATTCTCCAGCTTCTAAATCACAAAATGCAAGCTCTCATTGGAAGCTAACTTGCCCAGCAACACCTGTCAGGAACTGGGAGAGTTAAATTCAAATCCAGGGCTATTTAAACTAAAAGATCCAAAACTCATCTTTGTTCCACAATAGCAAATGGGGAATGCCAAGTGGGTGCGGGGTGCAGACACCTGGTGGAGAAATCAAATGGGGTACAGGGAGACTCAGTCCCTTTATTTACACAACAAAGACCTAGTGGACACCTGTTCCGGGCCAGTCCATGCTTTATGCTCTGGGAACACAGAAATGAACTAAACAAAGTTCACATCTTTAAGGTACTGATGTTTTGGTGTAGCGGGACATAAACTAGGCATATAATTAACTAAGCATGTACTATGTCCAGGATGGGGATACATTCTATGGAGGGAGATACAGTTGAAAGTGGAGGATAAGGAGTATAGGGCTGATATTGCGAGCACTATGTTAAATAACGATGCCAATAGGGAAGGGTTTTCTGAAAAGATCATATCTAAGCAGAGGTCTGGACTACATGAGGCAGAGCCTCAAGGTTATCTGGGGAAAGACTGAACTAGGTGAGAGGAATAGCGAATGCAAAGGCCCAGAGGGAGGAAAAAGCTTGATGTACATTAAGGAACAGCAGAGGTCAATGCAATTGCAGCTGAGAAAACAAGGAAGGGACCAGGTTTTGTTTGGAGGGACAGGGGAGGCACCAGAGGCCTTGCTCACAGATGCAATGAGACTGGATTCATGTTGGTGGCTGCAGTCTACAAAGGAGACCTCAGAAGCAGAACTGAAGAAGACTATAGCAACAATCCAGAAAGCAGAAATCACAGGAGTTGGACATAGAGGAGCATAAAAGTTGACTGGACAAGGATAACAAACATTTACGTATCAAATGCAGGGGTGGGTTGTAGGCTTTGGTGGGGAGGCGAGCCTCAGAAGGGACAGAATCCCTTCTCTAAGATGCTACAGAAGCCAAGTTGCCCTCTACATGCTCAGACAAGGTGAAAGATCTCTTAATGCCAAAGGCTATTTCCCATTGCCAGATAAGCCATTCATTCCAAGTTGTTTTCTTTTCATCTTTTGCAAACTGCTTCTCTTTGAAAAATTCCGTTTACTTCCCTTCCAAATAAATACGGCAACAGATCTACAAGGCTGGAGGGAAGAGCACACAGCGCAGGGCAATTGAGGCTGCCCGGAACAGTGAAACACGTAACAAACCACGTTGCCTCGCCGTCTCCAACACTGGGGGCCTATTCTGCCGTAACTGCACCTCAATCATTTGCTCACAAACAGAAATACAAGCCAGAGAGCTCACATGCACTGCTGAGAGGCCACCAGGACTTTTGTAGAGCTCAGAAACCAGCCAGCTCCAGCAGGAAGTAGCGATAAGGGAATGACAATAGCCAGGACTTAGCTCATTTTCCTTCACCAAAAGCTGGTCTCTGACCCCAGTGCACACCTCCTGAATGGGCCTGCTGACCACTGCCTTGAAAAGGGCTCTCTCCTCATCTTGTCCTTCTGGGAACCGACAGCCCAGCCCAGCCCAGCCCAGCCCAGAGCTTGGAAAGGGCAAGCCCCAAGAGACTTTTGCTTTTGGTAACGGTAAAAACAACAGGTCTTGTTGGCAGGGGCTTTTACAGTGTCGGAGTCATTTCAGGAGCAAAATTCACCAGTGACTAGCAAGTTTTGGAACATATCTAGTCATTATGAACTCACATCTCTGCCCTGAAAAACGCCAGTGATCTCAGCTCTCAAACTCAGGAACACACAGCTCATCTGTTTCTGCTCCGTGCAACAAATCAGTCACTCATGGGTTTATTAAGATCCAGTGCAGGGGGCATGATGCCCAGGAAGGGGTAGGGGGAAGATGAATTCACCTGTCAGACTTCTAATGGGCACCTAGTATGTGCCTGGCCTGGGGATACAAACATGTGGCCCAGAACTAGAAAAGGACATGGAACAGAAGCATCCCAACTAGTGGCGAAAAGTCTAGAAAACAGCCAGAATGCCTGGGTTCAAATCCCAGTCCTACCACTAACTGGCTGTTGGCCCAGTGCCTCTCAATCTTCTCACCTGTAAGATGGGGATGACAATGGGCCCTACTCCAGAGGGCCGTGGCAAAGACCCAAAGAGGGAATGTGGTAGAACACTGGGAAGAGTGGCTCACAGTGTGAGAATGAGTTATCGCTCTTCGGAAAGAGACAGGAGAGAAGGAAGGTAGGGAAGACATCTGTGGCATTGCCGGGAAATGCGGAGAAGACAACTGAACTGGGATACGAGGCACAGGGAGCATATGACCAGGGTCCAAAGAAGAGGGAACAAGGTGGCCTGAGGCACAGAGCTAAGAAAGCCGGTTAGGAATCAGGAAACTAGATATGTAGCACTTGGGTACAACAGAGAGCCAGGGTCCATAAAGGGAGGTTGTGGGTGCAGTGTCCAGAGCAGCCATGAACTTCTTACACTAAGATACCCTCTGTGTACAGAGGAAAGGGAAGGGAACAGCACTCTGCAGGCAACCCATCTCCTCCTCCACTTTGCCCACCCCACCCCTCACTGGGGTCCAACCACAGGGACCTCTTCTATTCTACAAAAATCTTACATGGGCAACATCCTCAAACTATGATGCTCTTCTTCTGGCCAACTTCCACCTCCTCTCCAGTCTGCACCTGGATTCACTTCCCAAGAAAGCCTGCTGGATTCCTGACACATACCACCCTCCCTCATAGTCCCATTACAGTTACAACATGAGTACTGGCTTCCACGATTGCTTATGGAGTCCTGGTCCCCCGGGAGTCACAGAGGACAGGACCTCTGTTGGCCTTCCTCAGCATAGGATCCACCTGCTTCACGATCCTGGCTCAGAATAGCCGCTGGCCCAAAGACAGCACTTAGGATCTGCCAGCTTGGTTGGTAGATGTTCATCCTGAGAGACTCACAAGGGGCCCAGGATGAATTAAAGCATGGAGGTACCCACAGAGCTTCTAATTCAATGAAATGCTCAGAGAGGCTCAGGAACCCCCAGAGGTTTCCAAAACTCTATGGGGGATGGAGTCTGGGAAGTCAAAACTATTAAAGATATTAAACCAGTAATAATGTAAATCTAAAACTAGTAATACTACTAAGATCTTATTTGCCTTTTTCATTAATCTCATTCTCCCACAAGTGTGCAGTAGAGATTCCAATGGGCTCACAGGACAGGCGCCTATGTACACTCATTTAATTTCTAATAGAGTAAATATTCATGGACATAACCCATGTCATCACAAGATCTCTGGGGTCCTCAATAATTTGTAAGAAGAGCCCCAAGAAGAAAAGATTTGAGACCTGTTTAATGTTTTAATTTATCTATCTCTAACCTAGAAGAAAGATGTAACCTGCAAATTAAATCAGCAGTAGAGGGGGCTAGAGTGGTGGCTCGGCGCTTGCCCAGCATGTGCAGGTACACAGGTTCAAACCCCAGCACCCACGTACACAACTGTCAGAAGAATGAAAGCCATGTGAAAAACTCAATAAAAGTTGATTTTCTCTCTCTCTCAATCACTGTCTTTCCCTCTTAAAAAAAAAAAAAAAGCAGTAGAGTGTTCAGTGAGGGTGGGAGTCCCAGACCTAGGCTCAGAGCACACACTCCAGCCACACTCACCAAGCAGGACAGGCATGCAGGTCACCCCACCCTGGACCAGTCACACAGGGCCCAGGATGCCTCCTTCTATGCCTTCCCCCCAACCAAAGCTGAGCTAAACAACAGGAAGGGAATTCCCACTACCAACCTCGCTTTCCCAGTTCTTGGATGACAGCCATCTGCCACGCCCATGCCAGACTCTACAGTTCACATTCACACCTTGGCTGCTGCCCTATTACTCCCGGGTGCAAGCCCCAACAGGAAAATCTACTCCATCTGCCAGGCCTGGTCTACCTGATGAACATCAACTCCTCTACGCAGGTTCCTGGAGCTCCCAAGCCTCCCACTGCACTCATGGCCTCTGGCTCTCCCTTGTGCCACCCATTCACCTCCTGTGTGGGTCTCCCACCAGAAATCAGTCCCCTGAGGGCAGAAGCTAAACTTTACTTATTCCTGCAGTGGCCCCAGAACAGGCTCTTCCTGGGGCACACCACGAGCTGGACAACTGTTTATTCCATGAATAAAAGAACCAGCAACTGAGAGAATGAATGAGCCGGTCAGTGTGTGAGTGACATCTTCTAAAATGACAGTTTATCTTACACAGGCCATTTCATAAATAGCTGACTTCCTCTATGGGGATGACCAGGGACCTCTTTCTAGGATTAGGGAAACTTCCTCCCTATTCTTATCTGCAGAATGAGAAATCATCATAACAATCCTCATAATAATCAACACAGTTTATTTCCCAGGCAGCCTCCAGGAAGGTGGATGCCTGATTTACATATCAGAGTGGCAATGCCCCACCCTGTCCCTAAATCTGAGACTCTCCCAGATGCCTCTCCTTGACCAAGATGATGGTGCAGCTGGGCCTCCCCACCACCATGAGACTTCAGCACTCTGCCCTTCTGGACCTGGCAGCTTGGTCGGTGAATTGGACTTTGCAAATGGCGCAGAGCAGCATTGCAGGGAGGAAGGAAGCAGACAAACACTTGCTGAGAACACGGAATCAATATGTGACAACTGTAATTCTCGGCATGATAATTATACCACGTTCTATGGCTCTGCAGAGTCACCCTATTGATTTCAGAAAAGCATATTTACTACATCAAAAACACAGGTGCAAGCCCAGATCTGCTCTCCAGTCTTCCCTTCATTGATCTTGCAAATAAAATCCAGGTACAAGACGCTTTAGCAAGCAATCTTGCATCTTTTGCCTGTGATTTTGCTTGGCTATTCATTATCCATCTCTGTCTACCTTACCCGGACCCATTTTTACTAATGGAAAATGGCAAAAGAAAACCATTCATTGACTTTCTCAAATTGCTGGTTCCTACTTTGCCCCAGGTGCCTATAAAGGTTCTGCTGATGCAAGGACACAACTATTCTAACGCTGAGTTTCTGAGCCCACCAAGAGATGGTGAAAGGCACTAGGAAACTAAAGACAACCCACAGAATGGGAGAAAATATCTGCAAATCATATATGTGATAGAGGACTGTTACCCAGAAGATATAAAGAACTCTTACAACTTGACAATAAAGAGACTAATAACTCAATTTAAAGATGGACAGAGGACTCAAGCAGACATTTCTCCAAAGAAAATATACAAATGGCCAATAAGTACATGAAACGATGCTCAAAGTCATTAGGGAAATGCAAATCAAATGCCCTTCACACACATCAGCATGCCTACACACAAAGAGACAGACCATAATATGTGTTAGCAAGGTTGTGAAGAAGCCAAAATCCTTATACATGACTGGTGGAAATGTAATGTATGAAATATAGTGCAGTTGCTTGGGAGGACAGTTTACAAACATTAAACACACAGCTACACATGACCCAGCAGTTTTACTCCTAGGTATGTACTTAAGAGAATTGAAAACATATGTCCACACAGAAAATTATAGACAAATGATCAAAGCAGCATTATTCATAATACCCAAAAGGTGGTAACAACCCAAGAGTACAATTGAAGAATGGATAAACCAAATATTTTGTATCTATACAATGAAATATTATTCAGCTATGAAAAGGAATGATACACTAACATATGTTACACATGGATAAACCCTGAAAATATTATGCTAGAAACTTCAAATTGAATGACTTTCAGAGTAATAGGGGGATGGCTCTCTAGGATGCTTGGAGGTGTAGGGAGGGGGATGGGGAGGGGGGAGGGTACATGAAGAACTCATAGGAGTCTGGAGATTGGGAAGATGGGGGAACCATCCCAGAAGCCGATGTCATTCCTCCACGAGATACCCATTTAATGCATGAGTTCTTCTGGGGGAAACTGCAACAGGTAAAACCCAAGGTGGTCATCCATGTTTTGGCATTACCCCTGGATAACAAAGTATATATACATTGATTGCTATTGTTTTAATAATGTTTCCCCCTCAACTGTATCTCTATATACTTCTAATAAAAAAAGAAAATATTATGCGAGGTAAAAGAAGTCAGACACAAAAGAATGACATATTGCATGACTCTATTTCTAAAAAGTGCCCAGAAACGGCAAATGTACAGAGAGAGAGCATAGCCGAGTGGCTGTCAGGAGCTCAGGAAACAAGGGCTAGAAGGTGACTGCTAATGGGATTTGTTTGGGGGATGAAGAAAACATTCTTGAATTAGGTAAGGTGATGACAGTACCATGTATGAAAAATCACAGGATTTTACACTTTAAAAGAATTTGATTTCAATAAAATAATGTATACTTAAGGATCCTTAGCTCAAAGCCACTTCTCCCAAAGCAAACTAAAGACTGACTAGCTTGAGAATACTTATTGTTTGTTTCTGCCCTTCTCAGACTAGATGTTAGCTACCTCTCTCTGGAGTCACAGAGGGCAGCTCCCTAGCTGCATTCCCAAGAAATCTCTGTCATCAAATCACTAAAGGCAGAATCAGCGTTCCACATACCACAGCATTCAGCACCGTGGAAGATCTTCAAGATCAATATATTCACCAGCCCTCACCATAAAAGCAGGGGCAAGGATAAGAACCATGAGACAGGTTGTGAAATACAGAAATAAATGAAGTTGGACTAAGTGTAAATTTGTTCTTGGGGAAGAAAGGTGGGAAGATACAGTACACAGGAAATCAAAGAGATATTAATTAAGTTCTGAGAACTGCAGGCAACAGGAAAGACTGATCTAGATTATGAAGCCTACAGCAAAACAACAAGGGAACACACAGCCATGCGTGGTTCAGCCTTGCCTTACTGCAGGAAGTCCCCTGCGGGAGCCCACCTACGCTTCCCCACTCCCGCCTCGATCGGAGACCCCACTTGGTCAAGGCTCAGAATAAGGGCCAGTGGCAGGGCTCCCTCTGCCCTCATGCAACATGCTGACTCTCTTCATCATCCACTGCTACAATCTGAGTTGTACTTCCCCAGACACCTGCTGACCCTCCCTGTTCCCCTCCCTCTAACCTCTGGCCACGTGAATGGGGCCACAGCACTTGGGTATGCAGGCTCTGCACTCACAACCTCCCCATTCTTGGTCCTTCTGCCTCCTCTGCTGTCACTACTTTCTTCCTCAAGGAACCTTCAATCTCCACTTCCTGTCAGATCTAGTTTCTCCTCTATAATTCTGCAGCAGGGTGTTTATTTTGCTCATATAGAAATTCCATCAGTCTGCCTTCTATAATGACAACTGCCAATACTTGTGTGGGGGTTCCCAGCTGCCAACCCTGTTTTGGCTCTTTGCCTATACTTACTCTTGGAATCCTATGACAATCTGCAGTGGGTACGACTCATTCCTGCTTACGGATAAGGCACTCGGTGCCAGATCACACAGCCAGGAAATAGGGGAGCCAGGACTTGCACCCAGCCAGGCAGTCGGGCCTCTTGGCTCCAGCCTTTCCCACACACTATCCTCCCTCTGTGATGTGTGGGCGTCACTACCTGCGTCCAGAGCCATCTGTCTACTCCATCTCTTTGACTTTTGAAATGCCCCTCCTTTTTCCAGCACCTTCCTCTTCCACACCTACACATGCACGCAAGAAGTGCATGAGGACTGTACGGACATCTGACGGAGGGCAGGGAAATCTGCAGCAGGGATAGAAACAGAAGTCAAAGCACAAAGATGCACGTTTTCCACCAAGATCTGTCTATGTTCAGCGCTTTCCTGGGATGCACCCCCTTGGGAGGACAGAGGAGCTTAAACTGGGTAACCCCAAGTTCAAGTTCCTAAGCAATGACTCCCTCCTTCCAACCTGGTGGCGCTGTCTGCATGTGGGCCCAGCTGCAGGGCTGTATGTGTATCTGCGGGAACAGGATGCTAGTGTGGCATAATGCACATGGCTACTTCTCAGCTGAGCTACAGCTGAAGCTATCAAAGCTACCTCCCAGGAGTACAACCCAGAGTAGCACAGGGTCCCCCTGCAGGTGGGCTGGCTGGTTATGACACTGACATGCCACTCAAGAACAGAACCAGCTTCCCCAGAGGACGGCACTGATGAGCAGGGTTGCCCAGGAACAATGCGCAGGTATGGCTGGAAGCCAGGGTCTCACGCCCTCTTGCTGGCTCAGGCTTTTATAAGGGTATGGGAAGTTGGGCAAGGAAGGCAGAAGTCAATCTCTAATTTAGCTCCATTTGGCCCTAGATCTGCTATCTGAGTCCTGCTTCTGCTCCCACGGTCAGACCGGAACACCTAGATGGAAGGATAAACAACTCTCGTGTGGAACTGGAAACGCCCTTGCCAACTAGGCTGCAGTCACATTCTGCAACTTTCTACACACAGGGGAGTTGCCAGCAGCCATATCAGGTAAAGAGCCAGCACCCAGAATAGCACTGCACAGGACAGACCAAGCAAGAGTCTCAAAGTCACCTGCCTCTGCAGAGCCAAAGGACAAAAAGAAGGAAAGTTGCGGGGTAAGTGAGAAAGCCCATCCTGTCTAGAACACTGCTGCTTCTTCCTTCAGGAGAAGCCCAGATCCAGGAATAATGAGGGGGACTAACTCACACTCTCAATAAATACTGAAGCAGGCTGAACAAAAGACAAAACTACTGCTGTTGGAGGCATGGATCTGCTGCCTCTAGTCAAAGGAAAACGGGCCTCGTGTACAGTCCATCCTTCCTGTGATAATCAGGCCCTTTGTGTTCTGGTCTCAATACCCAGGAGGATTTAAGAGCTCACAAAAAAGACCCACCTCAGAAGCCCTGGAGCAGAGAAGAAAGGGAAGCCGTGCACGTGTCCAGGCACCTGGGTCCCACCTGAGTGAGAAGCAGAAAGACATGAACCATGCAGAGACAGAGACCCAGGGCACAGTAACCTGTTCCAAAAAGGCCATTCTCAACATGTCTCAGGTGGTGCACAAGTTGGATATCTGGGTCAAAGATCAGCTGCTCTCTTGTGAGGATGTCACTGTATGCCACAGGGCATTCTGTAAAGACCGTCCTCAGCAAGGAGGGGTGCGTCATTGAAGATGCACACAGGAAGGGGTTCCAAAAGGGTTGAGCCTGGCTAGTTCAAAGAGCTGAGCTTCCAGTGCCCCATGGTTCTGCATTTCGCGGCCCCAGTTGAGGCCAGGGAAGGAAACACATGGGGCAAAGGTCAATGCACACAGCCTCCTGTGGGGACAGCCCATCCTGTGGTCACTGCAGCCTAGGATGGCAAGCTCCTTTCACGCTACTTCAGGTTTTTAAGGCTCAGGATGGAGATGGAGGAGCACTCTGGGAACACCCGCTGGCTGATCTGCCTCTGGCAGAGGGATTGGGAGCACACACTGCAGGCATCCGTCCTCATCATTCGTTGGTGGCAGGCTTCCACTGGCTGATTCTTCCTGGAAGGACCTATCCTTGCCCTTTACTCAGTGGGGAATTTTTGGTAACTCAGGTCAACTGCGCTTGTTCCCTGGCCTTCAAGCATGACTACATCTAACCTGCGAAAATAAGCTCTAACCTCAAAACTGCATTAGAGATGCGTTTAGGAAAAAGTAAAATAAAAAATGTATAATTCTTCCAAGTCTTTTGTTACGAAATCTCTCTTATTTCACTTGGGTTCCTATTGCACACATTCTAAAGTGATGTTCCTCTGATCATTATCTTTCACAGCAGTAAATATTCCATCATTCACCTGAATCATAATTGACTAAGCCATTCCCTAAGTAGATGTCTTCTGATTAGAGCTTAGTTCTTGATATTATTGGTGAATTAATGTTTGCTATTTCCTATCAGGTGCATTTGAGACATTCTGTGGCAAAGGGGCATGGGTTTCACAAAATGGGTCACCTTTCTCTGTCCCTGTAAATTTAAGCCACTCACTCATCTTCTCTCAAAAATTTTTTTAAAGAGACCTTACATGCTTTCTCTAATAGGTTTACAAAACCCTAAGTTATTACAGCTTGAGTACATCTTATCTGAAATGCTGGAGAGCAAAACGATTTTGGATTTTTTTTTTTTTTTGGATTTTGGAATATCTGTAAATAGAAAGTGAGATACCTAGGAGATGACTTTCCAGTCTAAATACAAAAGACATTTATGTTCATATATATTTCATACACATAGCCTGAAGGTAATTTTGTACATTATTTTCAGTGCAACTGTGTTTTGACTGTGTCCCATCACAAAAGGTGAAGTGCAGAGTTTTCCACTTGTAGCATCATATTGGTGTTCAAAGTTTCAGATTTTGGAACACCTTGGATTTGTGAATTAGGGATGTTCAAGCCATATTTTAATGCTTTTGACAGAAGCCTTCTCATCAGAGGAAGAAGGCAGAGGGGAAAGTACAGATTCTGACATGTTTGCCTCCCGAGATGGAGGCCCGCAAGTTTCCATGTGTAAACACATGGTAAGACTCCTTTCTCTCAGGCCCTGGTAGAGAGGAATATGCTCGAGCGAGAAGCCAGCCCCAGCCACTTTCAGCTCTCTCCCACTTGCCACACCCTCTGGAAGACGTTTCTCTATCATGGCCTCAAATGTTCCTCCTGGGTTCTCTGTTGCTGCCCCAAACCCAAGGTATTTGGAAATCACCAGGAATTAACATGATTAGGGCCCTTAGGATGTTAGAGGCTGATTCCAAAAGCAAGAGTATAGGTTAGGGGGTTGGGGATTTAGCTCAGTGGCTTGCCTAGCATGCGCAAGGCTCTGAGTTTGGTTCCCAGCCCTGAAAAAATAAAAAAAGAGTGTAGGTTAAGCTCCAAGATGAGCAGCCTGGGTCTCTGCTCCTTCTCAACATGTCTGTAGAGAAGAAACTGAATAATTATCTCCAAGTCTACTTGATGTGTGAGAACATGAGAAACTCAGGGAGACATCCATGATTCTCACTCTCAGGAAGTCCTCCCTTTCCCAGGTCCATGAGATCTCTCAACAGTACCAAGAAAATCTCTCTCGACTCCACTTGAGTCTACATTCGCTGCCGCCTCCGTATGCCAGGATAGTATTTCTTTCGACAACTACTTCAAATATCCTAATTGGGCACCTCTCACCCATTCACACAGCATCAAGACATCGCCGGATCACATCACTCCTATCTGAAAAATACAAATAGAAATGGATTCTGACTATATTCAGAAACACACTCCAGTACCCTACTTGGGTCTACGGGTCCCACAGGACTGAACATGCCCACCCTGCACTTCATCTCTCCATCTTCTGCCTGCTCACTCTGCCTCAGGGGTTTTATTTTGGCTTCTCCTACATAGAAACTCCTCTGTCACTGTCACAGGACCTTTGCACATGCTGTCTGCAGTGTCTCCCTGTTATAGCATTCATTTGAATTTGCAATTCATTCACTTTTGCACATCTTCCCCATTAGCACATAAACTTGTCTTTTTTAGGATCATATACCCAGTCCCCATCCCCCATGCCAGTCACATAAAAATATTTAATAAGTATTTATTCAATGAATAAAGGGAGTGCACAGCTCAGAACATATCCTGTCCAAAGACAATTCGCTTAGGATTTGAGTAACTGCTCTCAGTAGCAGAGAACATTACAGAAAGATCATAATCTGGGGGTGGCAGGACATCTTAATGTGTACTGCAGAAAGTTTCAGGGAAGCTTCATGCTTATACTGCTCCTAAAGAATCTGTGAGATTAAGTGCACATGTATGAATGTGTATATGGTGCAAGTGTCTGTATGTGTGCAAGAGTATACATGTGAATGTGTTCAAGTCCTGGAAGTGTGCGAAGGACGCACAAGCGTGTGTGTGTGTGCACGTGCGCATGCATGTGTCTGATGGCCTTTATCAGTTCTGCTTGGAAGGTCAGCCTCCTCTACAACCTACATCCCTTTGTGAGTGACAGGTACTTGGATCTCAAGGCAGGCTTAGTTCTTGAAGGACACCTCACCCAGGAAGCAGGAGCAATCTGACTCCTCCACATTAGAGATCCAAAACCTCTAGGTCTTGCTGTGTCATAATATCCCTTCTGTCTGCTTGCCAAGGGCTGAGCAGTGCAACAGGGATCTGGTCAGACCATGACAGATCATCCACTAAGTGAGCACAGAAGCTGAGGCCACCCTGGGCTCAATCTCACAGCTTCCAGCTGCTCTGCTAAGCTAGTACTGAAAGGAGAGCTCAGCCACAAGCCAGGCAGCCAGCTCGCCCGTGCTCTGGCACTCTTTGGATGACAGACTTGAAAGCATCCAAAATCATACTGTGCCCTGTCATCAACCTTGACCTTCCTGCCTCTCAGGAAGAAATCAGAAACGTGTGTGTGTGTGTGTGTGTGTGTGTGTGTGGGTGTGTGTTGGGCAGGGGACAGGAAGGGGCTTATGCTTTGACAGGAGAGAACCCTGGAGACCTCCCAGGGTATAATCTCATCCAGTACAATCTCAAAAAAGACCTTGCAGGGGGGATACAATAACAACATCAATAACAGTGGATGCTTATAGAGGGCTTCCTACATGCTCATAGTTCAACATCTGTCAGAAACCTTAAGGGGGCAATTGACAAACTAGTGAACCTAAGGGGCAGCAATGGTGTGCAACGTGCTCAAGGTCACCCTGCTAGGACATGATTCTATCAGTCAAGATGCATGGGGAACAAACGGTGAGCGCTAAGATTCCCACTGAAGAACACCCAACAGAGGGCTATTGTCAGAAGGGAGGACAGACCCAAGGATGCACTGAGACATGCTGAGGCACCCAGGCTAGCAGTAGTGGGAGGTGGTTACAAGCCTTAGCCCTGAAGGGGGAGAGGAGGGAGCCATGTCACTGGAATCTAGCTAGAGCTGGCCTGTGGACAGGAAGGAGGCAACCGTAACCACAGCCCAGCGGGAATGGAGCGAATACATTCCCAGCCCTTTCTCTCATTTTCAGCTCTCATTTCCTGCTGGAGATTCCTGGTGGGCTTCTATTTTATCATCAATAAAATAGGAAAATTGTGCAGTGGGTATGAAAAAGCAGTAAATTTAATATAGAATGACCATACAATTCCGTGTTTGCACTTCTGAATATACGCCCAAGAGGTGAACGGACAAGTGAAATGTAGTACACACATACAACACAATGTTATTCTGCCTTATCAGGGAAGGAAGTTCTGACACATGCTACCACATGGTTGAATCTTGAGGATACAATGCTAAGTAATGTAATACTTACATGAGGTAACCAGAGTAATCAGATTTCATAGAGACCCAAAACAGAATGATTGCCAAGGGATGGGTGGGGGAAGAAGGGTGTGGCTTAATGGGCACAAGATTTTCAATTTTGCAAAATGTGAAGAGTTCTGGAAGTTTGTGAACATATTTCACACTGTGGAGTATACACTTGTAGGTGATTAAGATGGTAATATTCATGCTGAGTGTATTTTACCAAATTTAAACACAATGATAAGCAGGGAAATCAGAGCAGACCTGAGGTCTACTGGGTTCTGTGGGATCTTGGTATAGCAGGGACCAAAGATCCTCAAAGGTGCTTTCAGGGTAGAGCAGGAGGCAGAGGGAAGTGCACAGCCAGAGGCTGTGACCCACACTTGTGCAGGTGAAGCAGCTCTGCTTTATCTGTCTCATGTCACGGTTTCCCTTAAACTTTCCAAAAGACAAAATTTTGCCTCAAAAACCAAAGTTTGAAAACCAGTGATCCTGAGCATTATCAAGCTAAGGTTGAGGACGGCTGACATCGACTCCAGGGCACATCGTTCCAACCGCAGTCTGCATATGGCGCCCCCATCAGTTGTACCATGGCAGCACAACCCAGAGGCACGTGTTACCTTGACAGTTTAGGAAAATACATTCACACAATCTCAACGAGGCACAGGTGTGCTCTCGCACCAATGATATCTTGATATCTTGCCCAATGATATCTAAATGAGCACTAGAGGGTCACAAGAGACAGATACTGTGGGATTCAGCCCTTCCTGTATTTTGGGATGTTACTGACCAGTCAATATTGAAGGGTAAATGACAGAGGTGCCGTCTCTCTTTTTTTTTTTTTCTATGAGTAAATTTCTAAAAATAATAGCTACCATGAATCAAATCATCCCTAAAACTTGATATATTTAAACAGCAAAATAATAGTTGGGGGGTTATCTCAGAATAAAGAGTAGGACTCTAAATTCAATTAATTTAAGGTTATGACAAACTCTCCACATTGTACTATTTTCTCATGTTTGTCACGGATGGGCAGGAGCTGGATCTAAGACAGGCAATTCCTAGCCAATACACATTACAGCATCCTGGCATGGATCTCCTATTCAAAGCCAGAAATCTGACCCTCTAAGACCAGTTCCACCCTCACTCATAGAACCACAGGTACCAGAAAACAGATGGCACTCATGGACCTCCCACGGTATACAAGGTTGGGAGAAAAAGAAACCGGAGCACTCTGAGATGGATCTCCATGAAGTTTAATGAACAGAAGGCATTTTAAACTAAAAAATTAAAAGAGGGAAAACAACTTGTGTTTTAAAGAAAGAGTGAGAAACAAATTTGATTCCAAATGGGAAACAGTATAAGACCCATGGGAGATTGGAAGCTTCAAATGCTGCAGAATGAAGGAGATCCTTCCCCAAGCCCCAGCACCCCTTAATTGGACCTTTCTTTCACACAGAGCAACAGGAAGCTCAGAGAAACTAAGACATTTTGCCAAATCACTCAAACTTAAAGTTGAGGTCTGGCCTTCCCGAAGGCCAGGAGAAACAGGCCCCTTGCTGGATGGACCACAGTGCTACCCCCCTGACACAGGCACTGGGTGGCCCACCCCACAGCCTCCCAGGCCCTCTTGGGTCTTGGGACTCAGTCCCACCTGGTATTTTATCCCTTACCCTCCTCCTTCACTCCCAATACACAAACTCTGCCCCTTCCCAAGTGGACACCATGACCTTCTCTGTAGGCCAGTGAAACACCTCTGCCTGCTCCCTCCCTGGGGCTGTTTCACCCACAATCGTGCAGGGGAGCAGGCAGAATTAATGTCACATTGTAGCCGCCTAACGACCTCTAATTGCATGGCCGGAGGCTTGTACATTAATGCTGGAGAAAATGGTCATAAATTTAAAAGGGTGATTTCCTTCCCACCCTCCCCCTCCAGCCTCTTCTCAATAAATCACCCTCCTAAAATGGCAGAGCAGCAAAACCTAAGGACAGAGGTCAAGGGCCCCCAGACTAGGTCCCTCATTAACATCTGACAGTTCCTGCCTAGGATGTTCTCAGAGGCTTCCTGGAAAGCCAGGGCGGTCAGGAGTTGGCAAGACACCTCGCTCAGGGAGGCAGGGGTGGGGATGTAGAACATTCACTCATGTCTCCCGTAGAAAAGGAGATGTGCTCAGCCATGAGCTCCAGCAGGCACTGGGTATGTGCTTCAGGAGCTGCTGAGGGGAACTCTGAGTCCTGATAAGTGCCCCAGGCTCACTGGTGCAAGCAACCAGGAGGGGAGAGCCAGCTCCCATGAGCATGTATTTGGGGGACAATAGGGATACCAAGCAAATGATGCTCTTGGATCATCCTGTCACACATTTCCAGAACACAAAAATTAGTGCCAACAGTTCAAACCCTGATTTTAATTTCACTAATTCAATTGATTCATTTCTGTACACACACAGAGGCTGCCTGGCATGATAAGAACCTGAGTCTGGGGTCTACAGCCTGGGTTCCAGCTTGGTTCTAACCACATTTAGCCAAGCTCCCTGACTTCACTCTTGGCTTCTGAAAATAGCCCTAGGAGAGGCTCAAGAACTACAAGTGCTCAGCATGGTGCAGACACGGCCTCAGGCTTGGCAAATATTGTCATCTATGCTACTGTGTTTCAAATGAGAGCTGGCAAATGTCAGGCCCCGGTGGAAGGCACTGGAAACAGGGTTGTGGCTGACCTGAGCCTGAGCCCAGAGAAACAGAGAGGCCTGAATCATTCCTACGCCAGGAGGTGACTGCTGTTACTGAGAGTGACCCAGAAGGTAAAGAAAAGGGAAGGTGAGGGACAGGGAGAGAAGAAGAGGGCAGAATAGCCACTCATGGAAGGGCTTAGGCAGAGGCAGTGAAGGGAATGTGTGGTGAGAGCCCCTGGTGCAAAACGCGGAAAGCAGGCAGAGAAGGAAACCATGGGCCTCTGAGCTAGACTGCCATGTTTCAAGGCCTGACTCTGCTATTCTCCAGCTGTGGGACCCTGGGCAAGTAACTTGGCCCCTCTGTGCCAAGTGCCTAGGTCAGTGTTTGGCCCATGGAAGGGATCAGTATCACTGGCTGAGCCACAGAAGCAGAGGCTGACATGGTTCAGAGCTGCACCCGATGAGCCATGGGGGATGATGATGGTTTGGGAAAAGTCTTGATAGAGGTAAGGAAAAGAATGGAGATAGTAGAAAGAGATTCAGGGGAAAGAGAACAAGTTCTGGGCAAGAACACTGCAGGGGAGGAAGGAGTAGTGGCCTGGCACCCATCTGGCTCTGCCTGTCACCACAAGCAGGTCCCACCAAAGGCTTCATCAAGAGGGCTAGCTGGTCCAGGGCAGCATCCTCCTGCCTCACAGGCCTGGCTTTGGCCAGTGAACAACAGGGAACAGCTTTCCCTTCTCAGACCTGTAGCAAAATGGTCCATTAGGGCAAAACTGGAAGGTGGGGAGTCCTGCCAGAGTCACATTCTAAGGCAGGAGTCCATGTCCAGGGCAGACTCCTGGTGTGCAGCTTGCAACAGGCCAAGGTGAGGTCAGCAGAGGGCTTCTCACAGCCTAAGTTTAGAATCCCTGGGGCCAACTTCCCCAGACAAGGCCACAGTCCACCGATGACCTAATCAGCCCATTAACTACACCTCTGCGTTTCCTAATGGTGACAGTCTGCACCTCAAATATGCCATAAGTTAAAATGCAGGTCCTTCTGGGGCCTGTGGGCCTGGGTTCAACCTGCCATACACCAGGTGGGTGCCTGTGGGCAAGTTAATCCCTCCATGCCTCAGTTTTTTCATTTCTAAAATGAGAATAACAATCCTCATTCTTACAGCTGTCTTGAGGGTTAATCAGCAAATACAGGTAAAACACAGGTCAAAGGGTACAAAGTTAGAACTAAACAGGAGGAATAAGCTCTAGTGTTGTATGGCACAGCATGGTGAACACAGTTAACAACAATGCGTTCTACGTATGAAAAGAAAAGTCTAGAAGATGGGCATGTGGCTCAGCAGTAGAACACTTGCTTAGCATGCACAAAGTGCAGCACGTGCACATTCACACATGCACGCGTGCGCGCACACACACACGTAGCTGGAGGTATGTGAGGATTTTAAAAGCTTTCATCATAAGGGAAATGATACAAGTTTAAGGTGATGGATATGTTAATTACCCTGAATTAATCATTACCCAATGTACATTTGAGTCAAAACATCACACTGTATTCCACAAATATGTACAAGTGCTGTCAATCAAAAAATTTTAAACGAAAACAAAGATTAGAAACTAGCTCAGGATCAGAGTCACAAAGCTGTTCAGTGGCCGAGTCAGGTTCTAAACAGAAGTTTGTAGGATTCTATTTCTTTCCTATGGAATGCTGTTGGTTCACAGAATCTCAGAAGCTTAAAACAAACGTTCTGAAACCCTTCAAATTCCCTTGAATAAAAAAGATATACACCCCCCCACACACACACATTTAACCCTGAAAAGGGTTACTGTGACAGTGAAAGAAACCATTTTGTAACTATGACACAAATACCTAGATACCAAAAAACTATGTTTTGAGTTTTCTAAATCTCATGAGCTAAGAATCCATCCCACACACAGCTGCTGGAGGCATCTTTAAATGCCACTCCATCCCACTGCCTTTTGACTAAACAGGATGCCAAATTACAACCAGGAAATCGCCTGGGTGAAGAAAGACAGGAGGAAATTAACGTTGGGTACCTTCTATATGCCTGGCCCTGAATTAGGATTTTTATAAACAATGCTGTATTTAAATTTCACAAGAACCTTCATAAAGCAGATAGCAGTCTTCCCATTTTAATGTTGAACAAACTGAGGCTCGGAAAGCTCCCAAAAGCTCACAGAGGGTCAATAGCAGAGGTGGCATTTCAATTCAACTCTGAAGTCTGTTTCTTATTCAATAACAGCAACAATATCAGGAGAGGAAGAAAGAGAATCATGACAGTGCACCTTCACTGAGCACTGGCTGAGCCCTTCGATACTCTGAAGGTTTCACACGTGTTACTCATTAATGCTCAGCGAGGTCAGGAGTACCTGCCCATTTTACAGATGTGAAGACCAACATTAAGATCACTCGGGGCTGCACAACTCAGCAGCTGCGAAGTTGTTCTAGTAACTGGTCTTGTGTCCAATTAAAAATTCATACAACCGATTCTTCTTGTCATACTCCCTTCTGTTCTTCCCTTTCCACCAATTTACCAGCCTCACTTCCCTTTTTTCAATGGGGCTCAGAAACCCCCTTCCCTGTGTACTCCGCAGGCAGGGATGGCCATAGCTTCAACCTCCCCGCCCTTGCTCCCAACAGCGATGGAACCTACAGCGGGAGTTGTTCTGCCACCTGCTCACTAGGTAAGGCAGGAAAGTGACAGCAGAGCACAGGAGTCCTTATTAACGTCCCCTCTAATGAGGCCCCAAGAGCCCACAAGCAGAAACACATTTTAATGCAAGTGGGTGGTTTCCTTTTTACACCATCATCTGGGAAGACAGTCAGTTACTTAACTACAAAATGCACAGCCTTCTCCCACTTCTCCCAAAGGGAGGGGAGACAGGGGTGTCCTGGCTCTCAGCCCCTTGAAGGATGGACTTTTCTTCTCTGCTCATTCAAGGAGCACAGCCTGGACAGAATTAATGACCTAGACTCAGCAAATGAAAGAAGACATTATGTGTCCCATAATCATAGTGACCATATTTTTGGAACCCAATTTGTGACACATGAGGGAAATGGGGCAGAATATTACAACTCAGGAATATCTTGAAGGCCACGGAAGAAAGGAAATGGAGCACCATCACCTGGAGAGGCTGAAATCTATAAGGCTCAAGGCACTCAGAGGCCCTCAGCCTCCTCCTGGAGAAGCTCCCTAGTCCTTGACTGTATCTTCCAGGGCCTTGTTCCCTGTCAACCTTGCAGTCAGAGGAGGACTGAGCATTCCACTAAGCAGAACTACTTACATTCTTTTCTATTTGTAGAAAAGGAACTGATATCAGGGAGAAAGTTCCAAAATTAACCCTTAGAAGGCCCTAGGATACCATCAAATCCCCTCAAGTTTCAAACCTTCCAGACCAGAGCTGTCCAGCACTTTCAGAGGTAACAGAAATGTTCCCTAATCTCCCTTCTACAAAATGGTAGCTAATGGCCATCTGTGCCCGTCAAGTCTTAGAATTTAGCTCGTGCAAGTGAGGAACTGAGTTTTGAAAGCTATTTTAGTTGAAATAATTAATACAGACACATACAGCTGGGGGTGCCCTCTTAGACAGTGTATCTTCAGACACTCTTTGGGGCGGGGGGAATCAACTACTGTTTAAACCTAGAAAGCATACAAATGAGCCCTGGGCTTGCCCTGACATTCTGACCTCTACTTAATGCACACGGCAAGTCCCAAGAGCAAGCTGCGACCCATTTTCATATTGCTTCCTACAATACTCACAATATCTTCAGTTAGACAAATATTGCTATCACTCCCACAGGACCTGTGAAGAAATAGAGCCTTAGAGCTAGGAAGCAGCGAGGAGCCAGGAGCAAACCCAGACAGTGTGGCCCACAGCCCTCAACCTCCATCGCTGACGCCAGGGCGAGGCCCTGCGTGGTGTTGTGCCATATGGAATAAGGGCATCCAGGCAGCTTTCTCCATTAAGAGCTATGAAGACTTTAACAAATCAGGGTTTATATCCCCTCTTATGCTTCCAAGGCTAAGTATGATATCCCCCAAAACAGTTTAAAGGTCCTGAAAGACCCCACTGAGCCTGGTTGAACAAGAAGCCTTCCAAGAAGAGGCCAGGAGAGAAGCCTAAAAGCTCCTTCAGGAGTGGGTATGTACAGGCTCCGATATCTGTTCAGTAACATTTTCTGTGTGACACATGTAAAATGCTGAGAATTCACCAGGAAGGAAATGGTAAGTCTTTCGCCCTCCCTTACACTAGCCAGCCTGAAAAATGCCTGCTTTCATCCCCCCCGAAGTCTACCGCCTTTCATTAAAATTCATTAAAATGTCATATTTTTCATTAAAATGTTTTTAGAATACAAATTAAAATTCAGGAAAAAGGTTTTTATGTTTTTCCATTAAAACAAAAGAGCTTAGACTTATCACTATCTCATATGTCACACTTCCAATACTTACGCTGGCTGAAATAAACAGGGGTGGACTAGATTTTAAGGCTTGGGGTATTATGTGGCACAGAACAGCTTCTCCCCTCCCTGGTCTGATCTTCCTCCTCTGATGCAGGACCTCTGACTTGTGTATCCTCTCTCTGTCTCTGTTCCTGGCCCCCCAGTTTCCCTCCATGGGGCAGAGTTAACATTTACAAAAGCCCTTTGTGTTGTCTTTTCTCCTCCTAACTTAAAAGGCCACTTCTTGAAATAAATGTGGAGGTTCTGGACCCTTAGTATTTCTTATGTAACAGAAGAACCCAGATCAGGAAATTCTCTAAGGATGTCAATCTGCTAAAGCTGCCTGTCCCCAAAGAATGCTACCATTCAAAGCTCAATCTGTTCTGAGCTTTGAAAAGGTGAAGTTATCATTATGGCTTAGGAAGGGCAGTGACTTACAGAATGATACAAATCATTGGCAACGGAAATAGAAAAGGGAGGAAATCAAAACAAAAACCTATTATGTAGTAATGAAACTGATCGATGTTCTCAATCTTATCCCTCTGGCTCATTCCAAAATGTTCTCCACGACAAACAAGAGAGAAAAGCCATTGGTCTGTAATGTAACAATGTTTACAGTTTGTTAAGGGTGGCCTTCAAAAGACATGCAACTCTTTTTGCTACAACTGGTCTCAGAATTACTAAACCTGGAGTAAACATATCAAGAAACTTTTGCAAATGTCTTAAAAAGCAGTAATTTGGTGAATAAATGGTATGAGATACCTGACTCTATTCTAAAAACCAACAAGGCGGATAAAAAAAAAAAAAAAGAAAGAAAAAGTGTTGAGGTGAATATCCCTTATACAATTCTTTATATTCTTACCAGTCTTTCTTAGTGTGCCAAGAATATAAGACCCCCACCATTCATTCTATAGCCTCAGTGAGCAATCTTGTGGGACGAGGTATGTATCTCTTTAGGACAAAGAGGAATCTTGTTCACTGCTTGCTATAGAAGCAATAAATTCCCCAAATTTAGTGTTCCTCTCTGGGGGTACAGATATCCACCTGGCCCTCAGCAACACCCCCTGGTACCTACAAAGGCAAGAGAATAAACACACATGCTGATCACTGAGCCACAAACAGTAAAGCTCTTTGTCTCTGACCCAAGAGTGTCGTGTCTTCTGAGAATCTAGAAAAAAACAGGCTGAGTGTACTAAAGACTAATAAAAAGTTGCACCATTAGAAATGGCAATAAACCTACCAACAAGACACATAGAAACTCAGACTTTTAACATAACCCTGCTATAATACCCTAACATATGAACTCAGGAAAACTCAGGCAATTCTAAAGTTGTGTTGTGTGGTACTGAAGCGCAGATATCCGTATTCAAATTCCAGTTCTACTACTCACTAGCTCTGAGACGGGGGTAAGTTGTCTCCGTGCCTCCGTTTCCTTATTATAATAATAGAGCATAACCCAGAATACTACTGCGGTTATGAGCATTAAATGAGCTTATTTATGTAAAGTACTAGAACAATGCTTGACACAGTATCATGTAAGTGTGTTGTTATCACCACCAGCTCTGAATATTCAGGGTTTCTGTGTCTCCCTGATCCTCTGTTATCTGCAATAGACCTGATTTCTGGATATACAGCATTAAGTGAGAAATGGAGAAAATGTGTATAATAAGCTATATTTTATTAAAGAAAAGCAGTAAGTAGAATATATATATATATATATATATATATATAATATACACATTTCATTATACTTTAAAAACAGACAAAAATCAAAAACTTGAAGAAAAAGTTACCTCTAAACTAAGAGAAGGAACAGAAAAGAAGTGGCAGGTTTAAAAGCTAGAATTCTCAGAATATTCCTGTTTAGAAGATTTAATTTGGAAACTATATAAAAATAATTTACATAATTATAAATTTATATTTTTAAAAACAATTTATAAAAACCAAAAGCAAAGTGGAATCAAATTAACTGTTCATGGCATTGTCATAACGACACAGACAGGAGCTGTTTTCATTTATTTTGTAACACAGCAATTTAACTGCATATCCCTAGTAGGATAAACCATAAGGACAAAAAAACAAATGAAAAACAAAACCTCAAATTTTAATTTTTTTCAGTAATCACATTGTTTTTTTACTGATCATCTTATTCCAGTTTTACCTCGGATGATAAAATCGTTGAAATAGGGACATTTCTCTTAATAAGATGTAATAAAAGAAAAGTATCATCACTGTCAGGCCATGATTCACAGTGGTTGTTAACTCTGCTCAAAGAGGAAGCCACCTATGATGGTAGTACAGGGTCACCATCCCTAATCCAAAAATCCAAAACTCAGAATTCCCCAAATCCAAAACCTGACATGATGCTCAAAAAGTTTTGCACAGATATGTCAATCTCAAAATAAGCAGTTTCAGTTATTAGAACATTCCGCATTTCAGATTTCTGGATTAGGGATGCTTAACTGGAAAAAAATCCAAGCAAATATTCCAAAAAAACTGAAATCTGAAACACTTATAGTCCCAAGCATTTTAGATAAGGGGCACTCAAACTGAATACACTATCATCTAAAGAATTATTTCTTGCCTGAATCTGATTAGGCCTCTAGATAACAGCAATTAATTTATAGGGAGTAGAGGTAGGGAACAGAAGAACAGGTCAAAAAGCACCCCTGAAGCTGCACAAATTGCAGGAAAATTTCTTTAATCTGTCAGGAATAAAACCAACTTAGCAACTTTAAAGACAAACCAGCTAACTACCAAGTACAGGGCAATTTGTATGATTTAAAAAAAAAAAACATTTCTCTGAAACAATTTGAACACTAGTTATTTGGATTAAGCAAATGTTTATTCTCTAGAAATTGGAATGATATTGTAATTAGGATTTTTAAAAGTCACTGTCTTTTTGAAATATAGAATATATTGTGGCTGGAGAGGAGGTAGAGTGCTTGCCTAGCATGCACAAGGACCCAGGTTTGAAGTCTTGCACCACATACACAACTCAGTGTCAGAAAAATAAAAACCAGATAAAAAAATCTCTCTCTCTCTCTCTCTCTCACACACACACACACACATACACACACACTGTCCCTTAAAAAAAAAGAAATAGAGTATTTATAAATATAGTGTCAGAAAATTGCTTCAAAATAGTTAAGAGGATGGGAGACAGAGGGGGCAAAAATGAAACAGAAAGGCCACATGCTGATAATTATTGAGCAACGAGCATACTCAGAGTCATTCAATTACCCTTCTATAATGTCTTATATTTTCCATAATGAAAAAAAAATGAATAAATTTTTCAAAAATCTCAATTTTGGACCAAATGGTCAGTAAGCATTATTTTCAAATCTTATCACTAAGAGGTTGACTTGGCACAAGTGACAATTCTGCTGAACCACAATTTCCTACTCTGTCAAATAGGCATTTTGTAGTTAAAAAGGGACAACACAAGGGCCGTGCTAGGCTGAGTGCCTAGCAAACAATGCATACTCTCCCAATGCAGACTCCCCATCACACACAGCTTTCTGAAACTCCCACTGCTGCAGAACTGCAAGCTCTGGAAGCTAATCTTCTCCCTGACTTTAAATTAAAAGTCTGTATAATGCTAATAGATTATTTGCTTAACAGTCTCCAGCAGGAGTGAAATGAATTCCTCAAAGAGCACGCTCATCTTCTGTGTTTTGCATGATGAATAGCAATCTCTGCTTTCCCCCCTTCATCTGCACGCTGTGTGTATGTGGGCTTCCACATTGAAGACACAGCCAGCAGGACAAACAGCAGATGCACAAAGAACGAGGAGGTACCTGACAGCCAATGATGCAAGGTGGCTCCTTAAGGGCTGTCCCTGAATGATCCCCTGGAAGCCGATACCATTGCCCCAGCCACAGTGTGTTTTGAAAAAGCTTCTCCCACCTAAGTTAGATGGCCAGTTGGGAGACCTCCCCTACCTTTCTGAAGCTGGGCATAAGCTTTGTCATGTTCTTTCTTAGCCCCGATAATGCATCATGGAGTTGCATTTGACACCTAAGAAAAATGGAGTTTATGCCAGCCTTTTCTCTGAGAACACACGGAACACTACTTCTCTAACAGCAACTGTGACCTGGGAGAAAGTGTCTCTCTTTGCAAGGCACTGAGTCATTACTCACACTTATAAAATATTCCTGAGCACATCTGGTCAATATTTCCCAAATCTACAATGGAATGGAATGGACAAAATGCATATGCAGGCACTGGCCTGGTGTTTCATTTTGCCCTCCTTATATTTCAAACACTTGGTGTTTGTGACCATCACTAAAATAGTTCACTGGGAAGCACAGTTGTCAGGAATATATCCCTAGAAGAAAAAAACCCCAAGGACAAGGTCCCCATCCTGTCCCTTATTAGGCAAGCTACTTAATCTTCCTGTGTCTTGATCTCCTCCTATTGAAAAGGGACAATAAGTCTTAACTCAAAAGAGTTTGAGAATTACATTAGATCATAGATGTAATTAATTCAGCACAGTTCCTGGCATACATTAAATACTTCAATAATGCTGGTTGGTATTACTATTACTCTCATGGCCAGACACTAGGTCTGATGGATTCATGTATCCCAAACACTTTTCACAGAGATTAGCACATGGTAAGTTCTTAGTGTTTGATGAATGAATGCAAGGGAAGTATACCATTAAATATAACATCTCTAATTGTTCAAAACAGGTCAAATTATTTTAAAAATCTCAAACATACAATGTAGCAGGTGGGAGAGTAAGGACCAGATGAGTCAAGATAAAATAAACCTGGCTGGAAAATCAAGAAGCTGAATTTTGGACTGATTGAGTTTAAGGCACCATGGGACACCCAGGTGGAGAGAACTTTTAAAAAGCCAAAAATACACTGCACACCCATGTTCACATCATTCACTATAGCTAAGAGATGGAAACCAAGTGTCCATACCCAGTGGAACAGAATAGACAAAATGCAGTACGTATACATACAGGAGAATATCATTTAACCTCAAAATGGAAGAAAATGTTGATAAATACTGCAACATGGATAGACTTTGAGGACATTATGGTAGGTGAAGTAAGCCAGTCACAGTCAACTACCATATGATTCCATTTATACGAGGTATTCAGAACAGCCAAACAGAGAGACAGAAAGTAAAACAGTGGTTGGACATGGTGGTGCACACCTGTAATCCCAGTGATTCCGGAGGCTGAGGCAGGAGGATCAAGTTTGAGACCAAGCTTAGCAACTCAGTGAGACCCTGTCTCAAAACAAAAAATAAAAAGAATTGAAGATATAGACGTAGTTCAGTGGTAGAGTGGCCCTGGGTTCAACGTACAATACTAAAAAAAAAAAAAATCAAAATTTAAATTAAGAAAGTAGAATGGTAGGGGAGGGGAGGAGAGCTGTTTAACAGGCAGAATTTCAGTTTTGCAAGATGATCTGTTGCACACAATGGGAATAACAACACTACTGAACTATGCACTTTTAAATTGTTAAAATGATGGCATTTATGTTACATGCATTTTATTACAATTAATCTTTTAAAAAAAATGGGCTAGAAACATGAATCTGTTGACATGAACCACAGGAACTCAGTCTACATCTTCCTAAATTCACATCAGTACTTCTAGATGGAGCCCTTGGTCTCTCACTTTGTGCCCTGTGGGCTCTTTCCATGCTTCTGGGTGGACCAATAAGAGACTGTGACCTTCCTAAAGGCCACCAAAAAGCCCTCTGAATGACTTTAGGAAGGTACGCCTTAAATACATGAAGTTGGGAGGGTATAAAGCTCCTTGGACATCATGTCCTTTAGGGTGGCTTAAGGGGGCCTGCCACATCCCATCCATTACATCACCACCTCCTTCTGCCAGTGGTCCATTTCCAGAACACTTAAGCCCTGAAGGTTGTTAGAACCCCATCAGGCTAAACAACACAATTCTGGTCCCTTATTAAAAGGTCTCATGGATTACACTGTTAGCTTGTAGATCTCATTCTTTAGCTTTGCTTTCTCATGTGGCCACCTGTGATCCACGAAGTCTTCCTTATGCTACCTTCTTACACGTTAATCCCAGCTGTGGTGTAGAAGATAGTAAAGTCACAGGTCCTGACTTACAGCAGAAGAGCAAGCCAGCTCAGCCCAGCCTGGCAGTGAAAACTTCGTGTCCAAATTGCACAACCATGATAGACAGACACCAATTAAATGTGGCGTAGCCTCAGATAAAAACAAAGCCATCTGGTGAGCCAGTTTCTCTCATTTTACTACAGTGAGACATTGAAAACAACTTACGTGTTTTTTCTGTAGGAGCGAAGCTTTATCTGATAAGCATTTTAAACATTCCCATGGAACCAGAGCCTGAGAACCTTGGGCTTCACCTGCCCTAGAAATGCCTCTCCACTGCAGACTTTACTGCTGAAATAAAGAAGGTCCGAGGTATGCAATATACCAAAAAAGAAAAGTATAAATAATTTGATCATTGGGTAAGTCATTGTTCATACATACAGATTTCTTAATCTGTACTATAAGAATAATAACCCCTATCTCTCCAGGCTTGATCTGTACAATAAGAATAACAACCCCTATTTCCCTGGGCTTTGTGCAAGGGCATGAGACAGTTCCTGCAAACTACCTTTTCTGTGTATATTCCATAGCCAGGATCCCATAAATGGGAGGTAGTGTATTTAGTGTTATTATGGTCATTACTCAAATTCACTTGTGCTTAACACACTTGTCTAAATAAGCAGACAGCTGGTAAATTTTCTTTGTGACAGTAATGAATCCTAAAATTAGACACTTACAACCAATAACAAGACCAATACTAAAATATGAAATAAAATACACCAATGTGGAAGACCTTGTGTTCTTTGTTCTGCCTGGAAGTCTTTGACTCTTATCCGTAGAATCACAAGCATTAAAGTGTATGTAAATCAATATGGTGGATTGACCTGGATGAAGGAAAGACTTCTTGCCCCATGATACAAATATATGAACTGAGGCCAGGGTAGTCAAAATGGTTTAGATCTAAAAACAGACACCACTGGGTCTCAAAAGGTTCCAAGTGTCCATATACAATTTCAGAATCTATTAGACCCTTGCTGTGCTAATGAGGCCTCTTGCTGGGAACCCACATTCCCTTTGCAAACTCTATTACCAACCCACAAGGCAGGTGGGCAAACACAAATGTTCTTAGAGTAATAATCTCTTGTCCAGAAATGGAAGCAGCAAGAAATCAAAACCATTGGCATCAAATGCTGAGAATATTGCAGAGAGAAAGCATCTGCCTTTGGAGACAGATCAGGATGAGCTAAACACAAAACTCCTCCATTCCACCTACCACCCACTCAAAATAGGAGGTAATGGTAAAAAAGCATTTTTTATACATCGAGAAGGTAAATAACTATGCCCCAAAAGTTTTGCCAATAAAAAGTTTGCCCATTTCATTTATGTCCCCAGATGATTGTGTGGGTTCCTCACAAAATTGTGCCCTTATTTCTACTTGACCCCAAGAGAGTTATTTGTAGTTAGAAAACATGGAAAGTTTTGACTTTGAGAGTTCAGATTCTATTAATGATCCCAGTGCACTTTTTGAGAATGCTTTTGCCCTTAGAACAACAACAACAAAAAAAAAAAGTTTTGATTTTCCTATCTGTGCATCAGTTCAAACCAGCACAGAAAATTGCTGAATATTACCCAAAAACACCCACAGTTAGGCTAAAATAAGGGATGGAAAATTTCAGCCCCAAAGGAATTTCTTGTGGGGAGTGGAGGAGGAGGCACAGAAGAGGAGGACGGAAGGGGTCTCCAATGCTGTTGGGAACACATTCTCTGACTTTTCACCCACGGTTGCCTAAAGAGAGGCTGAAATGTTTCCTGTTGGAAGTACAGAGCTCTCTGGGGAGCAAATCAAGTTAAGAGCTGAACAGTGAACAACATTCCAGTTCCCAAATGCCATCTGTCACTCTGTACAGCCTATCTCACTTCAACTATCTTCGTTTATCTCACCCCAAATTGCCTGTCATCGAGGTCTGGGAAACATTAGCAAATTATGTGGCTTTAACCTTTTTGAGTTTTGAGAACTATGAAAGCGCACATGCATGTCAATTTCCATGTAATTTTAGAAGGATGCGGACCACCCCATCTCTTAGCTTCAAGAAGCCTCGTTAGGTAGAGCTCAACGACTCCTGACATTCTCAAGTCACATTCCCAAATTCCTGGTTTAAAGGCTGCACTTAAGTTTTTATGAGTATCCATTAGCCACCTAAGGCTTTGGGATGTTCAAAATACGTCTCTCTATGGGTTAAAATCAGTGCACACGCTGCACACACACACTAGGCTCGGCAGGAATGAAATGGCAAGGCCAAGTTGGGAATGGAACATATTCATTTAGCTTATTCATTCCTGACAATATGAAGTCATTAAGGGAGTTAAGGTAGCTCTGGCAATTGCAGGTATGTAAAGGAACCAGTGTTGTTATGTTTCTTCCATTCAATAAACAGAGCCATTGAGTAAGTGGCACACACTCAGGTTCACCTGCCCACATACGCAATCTGCTATTAAACACTCACTGTTCCTGCACAAAGGCTGCCAACAGGTTATTTTTAAATACTTTTGTTCAATTTTGATGGATAGAGAGAAAGGCATTACTTCTGACCTCTGGGTCCCTGACTTACAACTTCATTATGAAATCATGGAAAGAACTAAGCCAGAACTTTCAACCTAACCCTTTTTATTCTACACATAGGATTAGGGTACTTCAAAGTATCATAGGGAATATGCTGGTATTGTGAAAGAGCCGGTACTTGGATCACAGGGCAACTGCTGCACATTTTTTACCCCTCTCCAAAGGTTCTTGGTCAAATTTCAAGACCAAAACAATCCAGCCCAACTCCTACATCACGTAATGGGGTGTTCAAGCATGATGAGGCAGGATCCTGTCTGTCAAAAGCACTGGTAAGGATAATTTGTGTGTCCAGGTACCTAGCATTTTCAGGGTTGGATCCAGCTCCAGACATAGCTGGATTCAGGGAGCCTTCTCTTTTCCCCCGGTTTATTTTCCTTTGCACTATCTTCAATTCAAGATAAGACCTCTGCACATGGCAGCAGTGATGGATATTAGATTCTATGAGAACTCTTTTTTCAGAGTTCTTACAGCTATGGTACAGTCCTAGAAGGGAAGGTGGTCAATTTCCGAGTCCATTTTTTAATTCCATGGTGGTCTCTGATTCTTGGGCCAATTGCTGTAGACCAGAGCTCTTCTTTGCATCATGATTGTTCATGCCTGATGTATTAGGGTTCTCTAGAGGAAGAGAATCAACAAGTTATACATATATATGTATGTATATGAATGAATATAAGAAAGACTGTATTAGATTGGCTTACACAACTGGAGGCTGGATAGTCCCATAATGGCCACAGGCAAGGTGAAGAGCTGGAGGAACCAGTAGCTGCACAACCAAACATGCCAGAGCCTCAGAATCAAAGGGATCAACAATGCCATTCCACTCTGGGACTGAAAGCCTGCAAGCTCCCTGAAGAATCACTGGGCAGAGTACACTTTGGAAAAGTGAAGGAACTGGAGTCTGATGTCTTCAGAAGATCAAAGAAGCAATCAAGAACCACCCATTCAAGAAGAATCAGACGTGCATTTGCTGCTGTATCATTGCTCTTCCAGCTTTTATTCCATTCAGGCTGTCCATACTTAGGGTGGGTCTCTCTTCAATTTGCTATCCCACATGCCAATCATTCCTAGAAACACCCTCACTGACACCCTCACTGTATCTTCTTCCAATCAAGTTGACAATGCAGATTAACCATTACACCTGGACCACACGATTACTTCTGCAGCTCACAGCAACCACCTGGAATGGGAAAAGCTGTACCCCAGTGAAAACACAAGGTGCTGGATAAACAAAGGCAAATGCCCCAAATGAAGACACTTACATGAGGCATTTTAACACTCAAGAATTCTCTAACAGTGACGAACTCAGCTCCCACTGAAGAGGAAGCCCATTAATCTGAAACCTCAGCACTAAGGACAGCAAATCACAATGCTCTAAACCCTATTCACAGCTATTCACACAGAATCCTTCTCAGAGGTTAAAAGAACAAAATAGAAACAAAATGGAAATAAACTAAAGAAGAAAATTTGCATGTTATAGGGGAGGAGGGATAACTTAAAAATCTTTTTTATTAAAGAACAATACCCATGCAGTGGTTTAAAAGAAAATAAGACTGTATTCACCAGGCAGGTGCAGTATGGAGGTGGTTGGAAAATGAGTCTTTGACCTTCTTGCAGAAGGAAAACTCCCATGGAAGCATCTCATCCTTCTCTAGGTTGTCCAGGGCCTCTCTGATCCTACATCCTGCCTATCAAACACTTCAGTGCTATTTTCTAATGTCCCTTGGCAAAGACGCTTTTATGCGCATAATACATATATATAATCCCCAACAGGTTCCTTGGTTTCTGCATTCTAATGTTCTCTTTGGGGAAACTGTGAACAGCACTTTTCTTCATCTGACCACCTTTATCTTGGAAAATGGGATTCCCATTCTTACTAGGCAGAAGGCAAGGAGTCAGCCAAAACAGTACCTGAGGGGCCCAGCAGAAGCAGCAAGTGCTCCCTAGTTCCTGCCATTGAGCCCTGTGCTTGTGCCAAAGCCCCCATCCCTTCCCTCAAACCCAATGCCCCAATTATTCAGAACCACAGCAGAGAACACTATTGATTCTGGCTATGGCATGCACAAAAGTCTTTGCTTTAATCCTTCCTTCCTTTCTTATTTATTTGCTTCTTAAAAAAGAGAATGCAATCTGAATTTAATAGTCTGAGCAAAGAGTAAAAAATACAATCTACCAATGTTGACCCCACTGAGGGTTTGAAGATTTCAGTAAGGTGGCAGTTTGATCCTCTTGAAAACCATGGACATCTACACTCTTAAAAATCTGGAAGCTCTGGAAAGACTGACTTTGCATTCCCACTGGGAATGAACAGCTGAGGACAAGGCAAGGACCACTGGTTCCCCTAAGCTACAGAGTCTGATTTGCTCATTTGTTAACCAAGTCCCCTAGCACGTACAACTGCAATGCCTAAGCAGCAGATGTGGCCCGCCCAAAGCCTGCTTGCACCACACTATTACGCCTCATTCATTTATCTTCTGGAAAAAGTCACAGCAAGGCCAAATGGCTAGTTTTTAACTCACTCTGAATCTATCTGAAATGGTGAGCTTTTAAAGTTTTCAGCAAATGCAGATGAGACTAAAGGCACATACATATTCATCAACTGAAAGCCCAAAGAGCAAATTCCAGCATTTCTAGACTATGAAACATTATGCAATTATCTAAAATGATGTATATCACTCATGATATAGAAAAAAAGTTTCTACAGGTTGAACATCACTACTCCAAAAGTTCAAAGTCCAAAAGGTTCAGAACTTGAGAACTCTGCCAATGGGATGCTCAAAAATTTTTAATTATTAGAGCATTCAAATTTTAGATTTTTAAATTAAGGGTGCTCTATCAGTAAAGTCTATGTAAATATTCCATGATCCTGGACCCTGTGGATAAGGAATACTCAACAGGTAATATGCCAACTGATAAAAAGTAGGTTTATTTATAATACAGTCTTAGCTAAGTAGAAATTATACAAAGAAAAAGGCTAGAATGAAATATACCCAAATATTGGCAGTAATTTCCTATAGATGCTGAAATTATAAATTATTTATGCTTTCTTACTGGTGTTTTTGTGTTTTTTTTACCAGTATTACTAAAATAACACATTGTTTAAAAACATTGAGCCAATATGCACTGAAATTAAGGAGGAACATGTTAGAGCCCAGAAAGCCATTCAATATGTCACACTGGAGCAATGGCCATACTCTGGGGCACCTCCAAATTACTACAGATCAGCTCCTTTGCCGCCTAAGGCAGCATTAGCACTTCATGTACTTTGAGGTGAGCCACAGGAGGGGGTCCGCAGGAAAAGAAGAGCCCTGCTGGTTTAATTCAGGACTGAAGACTTTACAATTCTCAGCTCTGGAAGATGGATTACATCCCTGGATAAAACTTAGGATTAAACAGCTCTTGTCAAAGACTTGCCCTCTTGTTGAACTAACTCAATCCCTTATCCATGCCTCAATTTCTGCATCTGGAAGCGGATGCTATGATGATTAAGTTGATCAGGGTGGCATTCCTTGACACATAGCCCCATATACACAATACCTGATGCTCAGAGAAAGTCCTGCAAGGTAAAACCCAACCTAATTTGCTGAAAAGGCAATGAATTCAGAGCAACCGGAACTCATCCTAGTTCCCAAAGGCAGGTCTATGAAGGGACAAGAATTCAAATCTCTCAACTATTGGACTCCAGAGCCCAACTCAGAATACCTATGGTCACCAAGGCGGTGAGCACAGCAGTGATTCCAAGAACCATGGGACGTGAATTATGAGTAGCTGCAAATGAGAGAAAAAAAACCTATCAGCTCAGGCAATATGGAAGCACCAGATAAGAGCCACTGTGCGCTTCCTAGCACGTTGCTAAAGCACACTAAAAATGGCATGTGACCAGAAACCAGGGAGAGGGATTGGAACTTAGCCAAAACAAATTGACCACTTTTATAGTGTTATTTATTTTAGAAAAAGAAATTAATGAGGGAAACTTCAATATCAATGAAGTTGCAAGAATATAACGAGCTATACTTGCTCCCAGAAGGGATGGCTTTTTAATTATTTTTTCAGAAGAACTGTAGCCACAGAGTGTTTGATCCATACCCGACCCACACTCTTTGGAGAGTTAAAACACATTTTACCCAATGTCAAGTTAAAATAAAAACTCATCAGAAGCAAAATAACTCTTCGCTCTCAGGGCTCAGAAAAGAAATTTGGTTCTCTTTGGTTTCTGGCTGCTATTCTTATGACCTTTGTACTAAACAAACACTTGGCAGATGAAATCTGAGAATAATTTTCTTTGCATCATTAACTATAACACAGAGGGTTGCTCTGAGTTTCAATATAAGTGACAAACAAAGAAAACATGACCCATTTGTGTCTAATGTATATGCTGCACAGCTTGGAGCAATTGTTCTGTACAATCAGGCACTGCAGGCTCCATTCTCCTAAGAGTGCAGGGGCCTCCCACAAGAGACCCTCCTCAGGGTACCCCTTTCCTCTAGACAGTTCTCTCTACAATAGCCAGCCTCAGGAAAATTTGCCAGCCATTCCTCTGCTCCTGCTGGTGCTGTGGAGATGTGTGTGCTGCACAAACACCTACACAACTGAAAATTGTCTGGTCTGATCTCAACCCTACTCTGTGTGTTTAAAACTACATCATCCATACAGGGAAAATTGCAGAGCATCCCACACACTCGGACACACACAAATGAGTGCATATAAAACTCATGAGATCTCAAAGAACTACGTGGAGCATACCAAAGTTAACTTTCTGGTTTGTGTACATGTGTTTGGTTGTTTTTGTTCTGCAATGCTCAGGTCAAACCCACAGCATGACATAAAGTGCTCTATTACTGAACGACTTCCCCAGCCCAACTTCATGGTTTCCATAATGTACTACAGTAATGCTTGGTGGTACCACTGGGGGTAACTGGATGAAGGGTACAGGGGACTTCCCTGTATTATGCAATAACTTGTGATTCTAAAATTATTTCAAATTTAAAAGGATTTTTTAAGTAAAGCTCATATCCCCAATTATTTGATATAGTCTTTGAAGAGGTCAATAAAGTTAAAACGGATTACATGGGTGGGCACTGACCCAATCTGACTGGTGTCTATGTAAGAAGAGGGAATCAGGACACAGAAAGAGGTCCCAGGGTCATGTGGGCCAGAGGGACAACCATGCTAAGAGGCAGCAAAACGGTGGCTTTCTGCAGGCCACAGAGAGACTCAAGAGGAAACAAATACTGCTGCCACCTTAATCTTGGACTTCCAGCCTCTAGAAGTATAAGAAAGTGCACTTATCTTGTTTAAGTAGGCCAGGATGTTATGTTTTATAGGGCCACCCTAACAAACTAAGACAGGGCCCACAGCCCACAGCCCCTATTCGTCTGGTTTTATCTCCAGCCCTTGGCATCCATCTTTAAGAGGGAACAGCAAAAGTGTGGCAGAAACCCATCAAGTAAGAAACAAGGTCTTAGCACAGCAGAGCTAAACTTTAGGCAATCCCTTCCTACCCATGTAAGGCTGGTGCTCAGAGAGGTCATCAAAACGTGAAGAAGGATCAGCAGTTTTCACGGTGGGTCCAGAGGCCAGAACCAAAATGAGGGTGGGGAAAGTTACAAGGGGGAGGATTTCTAACACAATATATGGAAAACTTCCAAATGGCTACTGCAATTCTGAAATGGAAAGGATGATCTATAAGACTGTGGTATCCACACTGCTGGAGCAGAACATGGAATAAGAATTTGAAGCTCTGTTTGGCACCCATCTCTACTCAAAGCACTATGAAATAGGTGTAAGGTCTCCTTCTAGAACACTGACCTGGCCCTACTCTAGGAGCTTTGATGACCCTCCTGTCTCCCCATGCTTCCAGCTCCTCATTCTGGCTTTGACACTTCATCTCCACACAACTGGCACCTCTTGGCATGGATTTGAGGAACAGTTCTGTCTTCCCGCCTTCCTGCCTCCCAGGATTTTCATTTCCTGAAGGCTTCAGGGTGTCCTGTTGATCATCCTGACTTGCACCTGCCTCTGGACCATCCATCACCCTTGATCCCTACCACATAAGCAGATCTCAGTTGTACCTGAAACAAGCAGCACTCATATACCCAGGGCCCAGCCCCATCCAGAGAAATGATCTTGGGGAAGTAACTTAACCTCTAAGAATCACAGTTTACACCTGTCTGCTTCATATTTGACAGCAAAAAAACTTGAAAACTAGTCTCTAACAATAAAAATCATTAAATAGTATGGTATATATTCACAAGGGAATATTACATATCAGCAATAACGTAATAGAATATTTAGTAACATGAAGAAATGCTCATGAAATATTAAAATGAAATTACAAAATAGTCCATTATAAACACATGTTTGTAAAAAGCATACCAATGCAGAAAATGAGACTAGAATTATATATACCATAAAACTAGAAGTAACTAGAAAATAAGAGTGAACTTGTAACACTTTTTAACTAGAAATAAAGTTGCTTAAAAAAACAACTTCCATTCTTTCACCTTTTTTTCTCCTCAAAAAGAAAACAAAAGGGCAAAACCAACTTCTGTAGCAACCTAGTGAAAGAACACAGGGAAGTAGCCCATTACATCATCCGCCCTCACAAAAAGCAAATCCAACTAGCTGTATTTTAAATTTGGAAAAACAAAAGGACAGCTAAGAATACTGGAAGGTGACAACATGAAGCTAGCTAAAGACATGACAAGACTCCCAAAGGACCTTACCGGGAACCAAACGACTTCCACTAACACCCTGCCCATTCAGTTCCTCTAAGAACAAAGAATGCCACGTGTCGCCCACGAGTCATTATCTGGCCGCCCTGTGAGGCTGAGCTCCGCATGGTGCTGTACTCAAAAGCCTGCCAGCACAGTTGAGTCCCCATTCATCCAGCTTTGTCCCCTGGTAATAAGCTCCTCTGGCTCCTTCCTGACACTGCAAAGGACTGACTGTAGCCGGAGAAGGCCCTTGTGAATAGCCCATCCAGGAACTCAGTAGTTTGGCAACAGTTCGGCCACAAAAGGCCAAAGCAAACAGTCAGTTCAGTGGGAAGTATCAGCTTCACGCAGGATGGATAAATCCATTTTTTCCTGGGCATTAGGAGTGTGTGACCCAGCCACAAAGGGTACACATCGCACCCGTGTGGTAACCTAGCATGTGGGCAACCCAGAGGCAGGTCACATCACCCATGGCCTGCAGCCTGGGCAGAGCATGGTGAGCATTCTCTTCCCCTCCCAGCACACTAGAGAAGGGATTGCTGGTGAAGAAGCCTTTGTTTTAAACGTGCAATATTTACAATCCTTTCAATCTCTAATCCATTGTCACACTTCAGGCATGTGACCAAATGGTTCACGGGCTTTTCTTCAGACCAGCTTTGCAGGAACTGGAACCAGGGGACACATTTGTTATTACAATCCAGTGAGTTCACATTTATACCTGTGGTCCCAGGACATTCCTTCAGATAGCCCTCATCTCTTAGGCCATATATTCCTATCAATCCTGTTTAGTCAGTTCCCCCAAATCCTTCTTGATGCGAAGTTAAGTGGCTTAGGGAACAAGCGCCCAATTAAAGGAGATAAATGCTAAAACATTCTCATGATCACAAACACTTTTTTATGGCTCATATAGTAAATGAATGAACCAGCTATTCTCTACATATGCTATGGTCTTCTTAAATTGCTCCTGGAGAATTTGACCTGTGCACAGAATAAAAGGCCACCTACTGAGGCCATTCTGTGCAAAAGGCTTGCTCTCTGCTGTTCCTGATAAGCAGATCCATGAAATCATTTCAGAGAGGCTTGGAGCAGCCATCTCCAGAGCTGTACACTTCCACATTTTGGAATCTGGTCAGAGACAAGAAGCACTAAGATGTCCACTCACACCCAAACACTCTACTAATTCTCTATTTAACTACCATAGAGAAAAACAGAAGCCCAAGTAGAGATTCGGTTGAAATCTTCATACCAAAGACTCGCTGCAAATCTCATAATTCAGACCTCAAAACTCAAGAAGGCCCCTTTTCAAGAACGATTAAGTCCTGCTGTCCCACTTCCACGTCCAAAGTCAAAACAACTCCTCATCCTAAAGTTTTACACATACAATTCAATATATGCAGTGGGCAAAGTCCCAGAGTCTAACTTATCACAGCATCCATCCAGAGGGTTCAGAAACTGCTGCTGTGAGCCTCAAGAAAAGGTGACAGCACTAGTATGGCTTCAGGGGCAATTCAGGGAGAGATTTTTCTGCTTAATTCTATCATCAGAGATAAGAACTCTGCTTTACTCTCTCCATTTCCTTCCCTGCACTCTGATTTATGTGCTTTCTGTTATTGCTACCAGCAAACAACTCCACTGAGGTCTTAAGGAGACATCAGTCAAGTCAGAGACCTTTCTTGCCTACAAGCTGACATCTGTGTCCTGGTCTGCAAATGGACTCACACGGTGTGCCTTTCACTGATGCTTAACCAGCAACAAAAGCTAAATAATTACCTCACTCCCTACCCTCACTGCGCCCATTAACGACATGAGGGAGGGAGCAGTCATTTCTTGTAGAGCAGTCCCCTCTTCTACTCCTAGTTCCATAAGCCACCAGTGCTCCACTCCTGGATGGAGAAACACGAATTCTATACCTCTCCCATCCAGAGCCTCCCCTCACAGGGAGCTGAAACATCCACCTGCAATATACATTAAACACCGCCACGCCACAGCTGGGGCAGAAAGTCACCAAGGAAGGTCAGCACTCTGGTGTGTACCTTTTCCAAGCCACCCTATTTCAGAAAGCTTGGGCAGTATCAGGTTGAAGCTTGGCAGACATGAAGCTTTATGTTAAATTTGGTTCAAATTCTATTTTAACTTAAACCTACATATTATAATTAACTTTATACCTCAAGGTACACTGCATTCGGGAGGCACAAAGCTTCCTGAGACAGAGTTAATTGTTTCAAAGCTTAGCACTCAGTTACTGGGGATGGGGCAGAACAATCCAGTAGCTCATAGGAGGCAAAATTATTCATGGCAAATAAGGGATGGAGATGCTCGGCAGGGCAGCCCTAACCTTCTAAATGACCATGTAACAGTGCCCACAAACAGTGATGAGGACATTGTTTGTCACACAAGCCACTTACCACTTCACTGTTTAACTCTAGACCTGCAGGCACTTTGTCTTTCCAGTATAAAATATCAGAAACCATGACAGTGCAACAATAATTCTTTAAGCTATGCATATCTTTTATTTTTTCCTAAATATCCAATTCCTGCCCATACCCATATTATTGAAAACATTACCAGAAGTCACCAACTTTCAAGTACTCGAAATGCTGGCAATGCAGCTGACTCTAAATATTTTTTTTTAATAAAGAGGGGGGAGAGAGAGAGAGAAAGAGAGAAGCAATCTTTATTTAGTTTTTCACGTGACTTTTATTTAGTTTTTCATGTGATTTTCATTCCTCGGACACTACTTTGTGTATGTGGTGCTGGGGTTTGAACCTGTGCACTCCTGCATGCCAGGCAAGTGCCACAACCACTGAGCCACACTGCTCCAGCCCCCTGACTCTACTTTGGAGCTAAAACAAAACACTACTCAGGAGACTGTTTCAATTGGTGACTAATAACAAACAGTTCAAACTGTTTGAACACACACACACACACACACACACACACACACACATACAGAGAGATAAAACAAAAACTTTTCCTGGCCATGTTTTCCCATGCAAAGTTTAAGACTCTAGCACACTGGTGCTAAATTCTGCAGAAGATAATCAATCACCTTTTAAAAAATATTCCACCCTTAATTTCTACATCAATCTACGCTGGAATTTCACTGGTAGGGGCATGGAGAGACCAACTTTAGCATCAGTATTTTCCAAAGATTTCCAGATGGGCAGACAAGACCGAGAATCAGTACCACAGTGATACCAAAATATCTGGACCACCTTTGTCCCAATGGTCAACACACTTGAGCGCAACACAACCCAGCAGGGGCAGCTCCTACCTATGTAAAGAGAGGAGTCCTTCCTCCGCACGTGGTCGTCGATGTAGGAGACCCCCAGAGGCTGTACCGGGGTAGCACCGATGCCCAGGAGTACCTGGGCCCCAATGAGCAGCAAGTACATCATGTTGGTGGCCGTCCTGTTGCGGCAGATGAGGTCGGGGTCCGGCCCCTCGTCGCCACCTGAGCCATTGGCAGCACAGACGTCACGGCCCTCAGCGCCCCAGCGGATCTCTCCGGCCTCGTACTTATACTGGTGGGTAAGGAACTCTGGCAACGCCGAGAGCAGCGCGCCCAACGCCATGACGATGCCACCGCAGCCGATGAGACGAGGCCGATGACCGCGCGCCCCGAAGTAGCTCACAAAGAGGATGAGCGCCAGGTTCCCGATCTCGAAGCTGCTGGCAATCACGCCCACGTCAGCGCTCTGCAAGTTGAACCTGCGCTCCAGGGTGGTCAGAACACTCACCTGGGAGGGACGAAAAAACATTTCAAACCCCATCCGAAGGGTCACTGAGGGAGCATCCCCCCTGCCCTTCCCGGCCCTCCCACTTACCTGCCGTTAATACCGGTTGCAAAAAGATTGATGCAACCCCGTGAAAAAAACAGAGAAAAAAAATTACTGAATATGAAAACCCCAATTCAAGGCTTAGAGAATTAATTTTCGTAGTGGTAGCAAGACGTTTTCTGGGTACCTGTTTGCACCTAGCGAGGTTCCCTATCTGGAAGCTCCACTTCCCCCATCCCAGGGCTTCCACCACTGAGAGCCCATGAGTCCCAAAAAAAGTCCCAAAGTCCATAGGATGCACCTACTGTATGCAAATGCATGCTATATAGTCCATGCTGGGGAGCAACAGCAGCCACAGCCTTGGGAGTGGGAGGGCAACAAAGCCTGTCTATGCAAAATAAATAAACGAAAGCCTCAGTGGCCATGCTGGAGTGCAGGCTCAGTGGTGGAGAGCTTGCTTGACCTGCGTGAGGCCGGGTTCAAACCCCAGCACCACTTACACAGCTAAGTGTCAGAGAAACAAAAACCAGATGAAAAACTAAATAACATTGATTCCTTGACTCCGCTCGCTCCTCTCCCCGCACCCCCCACCTCTTAAAAAGAAAGAAACTCAAGTGGCAAAAAGACAAGCTAGGTAGAATAATCATTAGCTCTGCTTCCTTCTGGAAATTTCTAAATGATGTAGGTTTCCCTAGAGGCCATCAGGTAAACACCCCTGCTTGACTATTTGAAACACTTTGGCCCTCTCTGCAGTATTTTGATGATTTCCCCCAACTTTGTATTTCTATCTGCTCTACATTTAACAAATATTTACTAAACGTCTGCTGTTTGCTTGGCAATGCCCTAGACACAAAGGACAGAAAAAAAATGAGAGACACCTGGCTTTGAAAGGCCACCTATTAGGATGGTAGACACTTACCCAACTGTAACCAACCGACTTCCACTGTAACTTAACTCATGACCAAATCTCACACCAGCGGGGTAAGCAGAGATGCCTTATTATGGGGTTTTTAAGGTACAAGAAAGATGAGATAGCTTCTCCCTCCTTTGTGGGTCCCAAGAAGGGTGTTACAGGCAATTCAGGTACCCTGCCATGGGAGATGTGCACTGATCAAGCCCTCAATGTCAGGGAAGAGCTATTTAGGCAAAAGGAAGGGCATGAGCCAAAGACAGCAGCGTGAGTTCAGGATGGAGAGCTACTGGAAGGTGGGTGGAGGGCACCCACTATGAGGAACTCAGGTAATCCCATGCACTGTGCTAGAAAAAAGGCTGCACATCAGGGAGTGAGAAAAACCGGGGTGAACCTCTGCTATTTCCTTAATCAGCTCTGTGGCCTCAGTCTAATCCCTTAACTTCTCTCAGCCTTGATTCTGTAAAACAGGAATCATGACATCCACTCGCAGAATAGGTGTGACAATTAGAAATAAAGTATGCGAACTCTGTTGGCACAGGGAAGCCTTCTCTTTAGTCACAGAAACACACGGTGAGCCAGGAAAGCATGATGGGGGTGGCAGCCAAAGCTCTGGGCCAGACCTCCTGGGTATATCCTGACCCTGGGTGGTCTTGGCCAAGTCATTCTATGCTTTATTTCTCCCCATCTATAAAATGGGGATAATAATGCTACCTCCTAGAGATGGTATTCTCCTAGAGAATAAACCAATATGTGTAAATGCTAGGTAAGCATTAGCTATTACCATTATGACCATCATCCTCATTTAACTGTGGGTACACCAGCTAGCATACAAATTTTTAAAAGAACATTAGGGTCCCACCCAGTATAGCCAATGGATGCTGGAAGAATGAAGAAATGAATGTCAGTGGAGAAAACAGCTGAGCTGTTATCATGGGATAGGAAGAGAAAATGTCCTAATGAACACAGTGACAATGGAAATGAACAGGAAAAGATATAAAAAGTATTCTAAGGGCAGAGTTATATTTCAGGCAGACCTGGATGGGTCAGCTGACCAAATGGGTGTATGCTGTGCACGAAAGAGTCACATGGAGCTAGCCTCTTTCTAATGTATAAACAGGGACACATCTGTAAACATCATGCATCCCCAGCCTCTCTGCAACACCCATACGCATGGACCCACGCACACACAGGTACCTGTGATGGTCGGCATGCCTCTATTTACCCTTACTATAAAAAGAACAGTGAGAAGGGGTGATTACTCTTTGCCTCCTTATCAGTAGCATACACTTAAACTGGATTCTTCAGCCCAGGTGATTCCCAGCCCCAGCTGAAGATGAGGAGTTTCTCAGTTGGTCCAGAGAGCAGCGAGGGATGCTGGGGAGTTCTGAAAGCTCCCCTGCTTAATCTAATGAGGATGAGTAGAACATGGCTAACGTAATGACACATTACAGGGGTCTAATCATCAGCACTGGTAGTGGACTAGCGCTACAGAGGTATACCATCTACATACACCCTCTCTCACTGGGGTCCTGATTGAGATTCCTGCCTCCTGTGTGCCTTCTAACCAAGCCAAGGTCAGCTCCAACTCATTCAGCTCTAGTTATGCAATCAGATAGATATTTTTTCAAATTTTTGCAGTTGCTGAGAAAAGACATTTAGCTGATTCAGGCCTAATTAAAATGGCTCTCAAATATGTCCAACAAAGGCTTCATTTATTCACTTCTCACCATAATACAAACATACCATGATGGAATAAATTCTCTAATGGGTAGATAATATGGAAAACAGTGTAGGAGCAAAAAGGCAGGCAGCCCAAAGGCCTGGTGGGTGGCATTGGGGGATTCCATCAAGGCCTTTGTGCCAAATCTTGAAAGGTACCCAGAACAGCCAAGATGCAAAAGTGGGGCAGGGTCACCTGACTGTGACAGTCACTTTGAGCAATCTGGTGGTGTGGTCAGTTTCTGCCCCTATGACAACATACCTAAGACAACAAAAAGGAAGATTTATGGCATTCAGTCCATGGTTGTTTAACCCTGTTGCTAGGCAGTATAATGTGGTGGAGCAGAGTGGATGGACTAATTAAGCATGCATGAGGCAGGCCAGGGTTCCAACTGCCCAGCAAGGCACACCCCCAGTGATCCACCTTCCTCTCTCTAGGCCCACTTCCTAAAATTTCTACCATTTCCCAGTAGTGCCACAGGCTGGCACTATGGTTCTCAGCCTTTAGTGACAGCAAAGTCACCCCCAAAATGCTGGGCTCCACTCCCAGAGCTTTTGATTCAAACCTTTAACATACGGTCCTTTGGGTGGCATTTAAGATCCAAGCCTGTATAACAGGTAGATGTGCCCAGTGACCTCCACCTGGGGGTGAAGGGCAGAAGGATTGAAGCACAAGTTATATTTCATTTCAGCCATGAGGCATGATGACATACATGCTGGACAGCATTTTTGACTCATGACAACTGCTTCATTTCAGCAGGTATGCTTTGTCATAAAATATCATTCAAGTGTGCACATTTATGATGACAGATAAGGGTGGCAGGGATAGAGACTGCTGTGGGCAAAACATAAAATAATCCCTTTGAGAGACAGATAATGCCTGCAGCTCTTTGTCCTGGCTCAAACCTGCTCTTTGCAGAGCAACCCACAGTGGTGACAGGAAGTAGCAGGTCTTTCTCTCCTTGCAGTATGACCTTTTGTAGGCCTCAGTATGGCTGTCCATCTCAGTTAAGTTATGCAAACATTCTAAATGCTTTGTAGATCAATTAAATCAGAGGCTAATGTCTTCAGTCATTTAAAACACAACTTTGAGAAGATGCACTAATTAAGTATGCATGAGGCCATAAAAGCCACAAGTGAACAATCGAGGACACTGCATGCTAAAGGGAATGACTGTCTTTACTTAATGGGTAACAGGACTAATGGAAAACATCTTGTTAATTGGAGATGAAGGGGCAGCAACTCCATGGGGAGAAGGAAAGAGGAAATGCCCTTACCCTGGGGCAAGTGGAAATGAAATTATTAAAAGAATGCAGTATTTACCAGGTTTCTACCACCTTGATTCAGAAAAAA